>JAAWWB010002208.1:0-22437 GCA_018804465.1 Populus tomentosa | reverse complement strand
TAATAATAACATAATAATAATAATAAACAGAAGATGAAGAAATTAATGAGAACTTTGAGATGAAAGATTAACGTAAGGATTAAACAATGGATTAAAACAAATGTCACGGTAGAGGATCCACTAATGGTACTTCAAACAGTATATATAAACTCTTATTACTCAATTGGAACCACACATAAAGGAGGTTCCAATCAGATTCTAAATTGTTAACATGATACATTAGTTATCTTATTCGAATAAAGCTAATACTTGTAAATGTTGGCAGGCATTCATGATTATAAACTTATGTTAACAACAAATCAAGTTCCTTTCATAGCTCAGGTGTCGGTTATACCATACAGTATGGGCTATGAAAGTGCCAAGTATTTGTTGTACCAAGTGTATACAACATAATCTAGATAACCATTTAACAAGCAAAGTATTAAAAGTGACAAGATAACAAATATAAAAACATGTTAGTATCCACGTTAAGGTCCATGTTAAGTTTATATTATACTTATTCTTACACCATTAGTGTACCTTTTCACCTTGACATAATTAACTTAGCTAAACATAATGAAAGAAAGAAACATAAATGACAAGATAGAACATAAATGAGAAGAAGTTAACTAAGTAAAGGAAAGGAAATGAAGTGCATAACTTGATATTAATGAAAGCAAGAATAAGCTACAAAGAGAGAAAGCAAGAGCATGATCTTGATCTGGAAACCAAGATGCCTCAATAATGGTAAGTGCCTCCTTTATAGGCCAAAATTTGGACTATTGATTTGTGGACAATTGATGAGTGGGTGGCCACATCTTGACTTGGTAACAATCCTTATCTTCTTGTCTGAACAAGACGTCATTGCTAACATCATAATTTGCCCAGAATCCTCAGGATGTTCTAGGAAAATTGTCTCAGCTTTCCAACAAAAAAAGATGAGGTCATTTGGACTTCTAGAACTCAAGATATGGGCTGAACACTAAAATAGTGTCTGGGCTGCAGGACAGCTTCGGACTTCTTCGTTTCCTTATTTGGACTTCAAAACGAGCCTTCTTAAATCTGGGCTCCTCATGAAGTTGTAGGCCTTTGTTTTACTTTCCATCCATATAAAATGGACCTAAATCCGAATCTCAGAGCTCCAGATATGATCCAATTACCGAGCAATGTTCCGGTTTGGACTGCACCGACATTCTTTTCTAAGTTGGCCATCTCTTTGTCCTTTAACTTTCAATGCTTAAACTCATCAATCAATCCTTTTATTATGTGATAGTCCTGCATTTAAGATGAGCATTTACATAAATTAAGGTATCTTATAATATCAAACTTGTTATTATAAAACATGCTTTAGTTAAGGAGTTATTGATACTTCAAGTGCAAAATGATGAGATATGAAAACCTTGTATAAACATGCACTTTAAGTACTAATCACACCCCCCAACCAGCTTATTACTAGTCCCTAATAATCTAAGCGTTAAAATAGAGAAACAATTTGCAAGTTCAACAAAGCAAGGCATTCATCATTCAACTTCCATTAATCTATCCAGATAAACAAACTCTCATTAAATTTATATTCCTGCTTCATACTTCGTAAACAAGATATTAATAAACCTTCTTTTTGTGTGCTCAATGAAAACATAGATGATGGGGCTTTTGTTGGAGAAAACAATATTATGTTCAAATGTTTAAGGTGAACTTCCTTGTGGTTGGGATTTTTTTTCTTCTTTTTTTTTTCTTTTTTATTTATATACACATACAACTTAAAACACAATGTATCTTGAACCCATGTAACGAGTTTTAGGCTAATGACTCCCAGACCAGTTGGTCTTAGGGCATTAGGTGTTGAGACACCCCTACGAGCTTAACAACTCGGGTTGCAGATACTGATACGTAGATAGTGCAATGTTTGATTCCCTTAAGCTTTTCTCCTTAACCCATGTAACAAGCTTTGGGCCAATAGCTCCCAAGTCAGTTGACTTTAGGGTATTAGGTGTTAAACACCCCTTCGGGCTTAATTGCTTAGGTTAGGGAGGCTACGAAACCAAACTTATCCACATTTTATTATCATCAATACTATCTTCTTTTTTTTTTTTTTTTTTTCCCTTTGTTTTTTCTTTGCAAATTATATACTATCCTTTTCCCTTAGTTGTTACCTTCAACAAAGAACATAATTAATGTAATAATCCAATGTGCAACCCACAATCATATGTTAAAGTGTGGTGGTGAAAATGAAGGGTTTAATAATACTTGTTAAATGAGTATAGGAGCAGAATCAAGTGATAACAATGTGAGAGTTTGTAAACCTGAATATTTCAAGAAGTATTATGATAGACCTTGGTAATGAAACTTACTAAGATGCGTCTCTAGAGTCAATAAAATTGATTCCATACTCTGCCATCCTAATAACAATTTTGTCAAATGGTTTTAATATAGCAAAAACAGTTAGCAAGTTAGTATTTTTTTTTTTTTGGTATTTAAACTACTACCCTCTCCCCCCCAACCAAAACGAGACATTGTCCTCAATGTTCGAAGGTAGAAAGATAGAGTATAGAAGACATCACCTGAAACAGCGAACAATGACAAACCTGAAACACACTTAAACAAACATAAGAAGTAACAAAAAATAATTGCTATTAATAAAACCAAAAGACACAAGGTTTCACAGATGAAGGCTCAAATCTAATCTAAGCTTTTTACGGCTTTCCTTAGTTGACCAATCTAGACGACTCATGCAGGGATCAATGACAGGGATGAAAGATTGTAGTTGGTCAATCAATTGTTCAGCAGTAGCAGCAGAGATTATGATTCGTCGTGCCGAAGATGTTAGAAATTCCTGTTCCACAGCTTGATCAAGGAAAGACAGCAACTATCATAAAAACCATTAACATTTAACAAACCTATAGGTTTATGGTGAATGTGCAGTTGGGCCCAAGATGACATATGAAAGATCTCTTCCAATGTGCCCAGACCACCTGGTAGGGCAATGAAGGCATCAACATGGTTAAACATGGTATTCAGTCGGTCAGACATTGTTGGGACCTGTAGTTCCTCTCCATTGTTTTTCCAATGATGTCCCCAGTTGCTAAAGCTTTGGGGACAACCCCCAAAACTTGACTGCCTCCTAAAAATGCAGCCATTGACACACCTCCCATTAACCCAAGGCTGCCTCCCCCATACACTAAATGAATCTTTCTCTCAGCTAGTACCCGACCAAGATGATTTGCTGATTCTAAAAACTCTTTTTCTTTCCCAGAACTGGATCCACCGAAAACACAAATATTCTTATATGATGACTTGAGGAACCTGTCATTTCTACACACTTCTATATTGATGAATATATGGGATGAGTAGAAATGAAGGGAAGGAAGAGAAGAATTTATAGATGAAAAAGTGAAAATGCAATCATACCACCTATATGTAGGCCAGCTGTAGTCTCACAAACTCTCTCTCTCTCTCTCTCTCTTTATTAATTATTTATTTTGAAAAAGCATGTATGTACAGGTAGTTGTGATTGTGGCTCACATCTTCCCTTGGTTTTACGTCCAAGAACGGCTTAAACGCCCTCTATGGGTCGGGGATAGGCTTCCCATCCAGTTTTCTTAAAAACTGGCAAACAGGGTCTTTTTAGTCAGATTCCCAAGACTAAGTCGATCATGTTCTTTATGGAATTGTGGCCATAAATCATGAATTACATGATGCACATCTTCACTAGGATGCGTCTCAAGGGTCAACAAAGATTATCTAAAGACCCCTTACTCAGGCCATCCTTAATGAATTGTAATCTTATCTTCACGGTTTACAGATACCATTCCTAAAGAACGACATGTCATATTACAAGTCCATCTGGCACATCGATGACAGACTTTCAGTCGTTTTGCACGACGTTTCTTTGCAAAAGTGCTTTTACCTGTTCTAGGCATGTGTGAAATGAAAGAATTGGAGGACTCACCTGATAATCGAACCTTTGCTTCAATTAGCCAGCGAATATCTTCAGGAATTCCATGATTCATTAACAACCTCAATCTTGCACACCTAGCACGGTAAATTTTTGTAATCGCATTCTGAGGCAGAGCGGGAAATACCTTTTCAACTTTTCAAGAGTGGTGTCCATTTTAAATTAGAATTGGGGAAAATATTCAAAGAAGGGAGAAAGAGCAGAGAATTGTACAAATATATACAAATATCAGTTATTTGGGAAACTGAAAGAACCGACTTAAGAGTCACGGAGTACCGTTATCCGCCATTTGACCGGGGTGAGAGAGAAACTAGCAAAACAAAAGATACACCAAAAAGGAACATAAAAAAATGTGAGAAAAACAAAATAATCAACCTTTATCAATAAGATTATTCAAACCAATGGATTCATTTTCACTAGGAAACTCATCAAAGTAAGCTTTTAAACGATGTTCATTTACCTTCAAAACATTGTCATTCTTTGGATTCTCAATATCAAGGGCCCCATAAGGATACACATGTTTCAAAATAAATGGACCGCTCCATCTTGATCTTAGTTTTTCAGGAAATAAATGGAGTTGAGAATTATAAAGCAAAACTTTTTGACCAGTATCAACTTTTTGACAATTTTCACAAGTTTTGCAGAATGCATGTGTGTCCTTGAACATGGTGGGCCAATAAAATCCATTTTGTAAGATTTTTGCAGTCGTCTCTCTGATGAGAATTGACTCCCGCATGCTTCAGAATGACAAAGTTTAATGACATTACTTACCTCATTGTCGGGAATGCATTTTTGAAATATTTGATCAGGACAATTTTTGAATAAGTAAGGGTCATCTAAGTAAAAGTTCTTCACTTCGTTCAAAAACTTTCCTTTGTCTTCGGTACTCCAGTGAGCTGGCAAATCTCCTGTTGCAAGAAAATTGATATTTTTAGCAAACCAAGGCATTGAACTGAGAGAAAGTAAGGATTCTTCAGGAAAGTAATCATCGATTGGTGTGATGTCAGATATCAATCTGTTGTCACTCTTGACAAAAGATCGGCATCAATATTTTCGGTGCCTTTTTCATCCGTGATTTCTTCCTGAGAATAAATCATTTGCAAATCTTCATATTCATCCAACTCAATTTTACTCAAAGTAGATTCAAGTTGATCATGAACTAATTCTTCAATATGATCTACTTCTTGTAAATCATTATCATCTCCAGGCTGCTTGCAAACGTTGAAAATATTCATCTCTAATGTCATGTTTCCAAAAGATAACTTCATGAGTCCATTCCTACAATTAATCAATGCATTAGAAGTTGCAAGAAACGGACGTCCTAAAATAATAGGAAATGAATTACATGCTTCAACAGGTTGCGTGTCCAAGACAATAAAATCCACAGGATAAATGAATTTATCGACTTGTACTAACACATCTTCAATTATTCCTCTAGGCACTTTTACAGATCTATCGGCGAGTAAAAGAGTTACAGAAGTTGGTTTTAACTCACCTAGATTGAGACCCTGAAAAACTGAATATGGAAGTAAATTCACACTAGCTCCAAGATCAAGTAAGGCTCTTTCAATTTTATGTTCTCCAATAAAGCAAGAAATTGTAGGACAACCAGGGTCTTTATATTTCAAAGCATTATTGTTCTGAAGAATGGCACTTACTTGTTCGGCTAAAAAGGCTTTCTTTTTCACATTCAGTTTTCTCTTCACAGTGCACAGATCTTTCAAAAATTTAGCATAGGAAGGAACCTGTTTAATAGCATCCAACAAAGGTATATTGATCCTTACCTGTTTGAAAATTTCAAAGATTTCAGAGTTGTGACTAACTTTCCTTTGTTTGATCATGGCATGAGGAAATGGAAGTGCTGGCGGGGAATCAGCCTTTTCTTTGCAATGTTCAGGTTCAACCCCTTCCTTACCCTCAGAGATAGACTCATCATCTTTCTCACAAGGTTCAAGAATGGGTTTTTCAATAACCTTACCACTACGAAGAGTGATGACTGATTTGACTTGATCCATGTGTTGGCTTCCAGAACCACTTGCATTTGCATTGTATTGCCCCTTTGGATTTTGCTGTGGTTGAGAAGGAAACTTACCTTTCTCTTGGAAATTGAGAGTAGATGTTAATTTTGCAAGAGCATCTTTAAAATCGGTCATGCTTTGAGCGAGTTGAGTGTTGATTGTCTCCTGCTTTTCAATGAATGCATGCAATGTTTCCTCAAAATTTCTTCTAGGAGGTGGAGTATAAGGAGGTGCATATCCATGAGAATTTTGGAAATTATGGTGTGCTTGAAACGGTGGATGTGAAGTTTGTGCATTGTTGCTATCACTCTTCCAACTAAAATTTGGGTGATTTCTCCAACCAGGGTTATATGTTTGTGAGTATGGGTTATGGTTGGGTCTTTGGAAACTGTTTAAAGCATGGGCTTGTTCATGGAGGCATTCCTTGAAAGAAGGCAAAGTTGGACAATCATTGGTTGCATGCTCATTTGTTTCATAGATTTGACACACAATGTCTTGAACAGATTTTAATTGACCACTCTTTTTCAATTCAAGTGCTTCGACTTTTCTAGCTAAAGATGCAAACTTGGCTTGGAGGTCATGATCTTCCCTAAGGTTGTGCATACCCCCACTAGATGTATGAGGTTGAGTTTTACTTGGTGCCTCATAAGTACCTGTGGTGTCCTAATTTTGAGCATTTTCAGCTAGCAAGTCTAGGTACTCCATTGCTTCATTAGGGTCTTTATCTTCAAAAGTTCCATTGCACATCAATTCAACCATTTGCCTATCTCTAGGTGTTAAACCCTCATAAAAATGTGAAACCAATCTCCATGTTTCAAAACCATGATGTGGGCAAGTATTAATCAAATCTCAATACCTATCCCAACATTGGTAAAATGTTTCTCCTGGCTTTTGAGTGAAAGTGATGATTTGTCTTTTGAAAGAGTTTGTTCTGTGAGATGGAAAAAACTTCTTTAAAAATTGTTGTTGCATATCATCCCAAGCACGAATGGATCCTGGTCTCAAATTTTGTAGCCATGTTTTAGCTTTATCTTTTAATGAAAAAGGAAAAAGCTTTAATCGAATGGTGTTCATGCTACAATTTGAGTCATTATAGGTATTACAGACCTCCTCAAATTCCCTTAAATGCAAGTATGGATTTTCTAAGTCTAAGCCATGAAAAGATGGTAAAAGTTGAATAATGCCTGGCTTAAAATTAAAATGAGATGCATCAGGAGGGAAAACTATGCATGAGGGTGCACTTGTTCTTGTGGGATTCATGTGGTCTCTAAGTGTTCTCATACGGTTATTCTCATTATTCTCATTATAAAGTGATTGATTATCTTCTTCGGCCATATTTTCTGAAAATGATGAGGATACCCTACAAAGTCTACCACTTAATGTACGTGACCAAACTCTCATGCACGTGTAAGAAGAGAATAAAAGCAAGAAAAGAAAATAGAAGAAAAAGAAACAAAACAAAACAAAGGAAACAAAAATAGATAAAATGAAAAGTGAAAAGAGAAAATAAATTAAATATTATAATTTATACAAGAATTTACCTCCCCGGCAACGGCGCCAAAAACTTGACACGACCAAAAGCTTGATGTCTCTTCCCAAGTGCAGGAGTGTCGAAGTAATAAATAACCCGGCAAGACCGGGGTCGAACCACAGAGAGGTTAATTGTATAAATTATAAATAACAAGACAACAACAACAACAACAACAACAACAACAACAATAACAATAATAATACTCAGTACGTGGCGTTGTTATACCTGAGAATGATCTAAAGATCGGGTCACAGGTTTCCAGCCTATATACTGACTTTATGAAAAGATCAAAGATATATATTATATAATATAAACAGAATGTAAATAATAATAATAATAACAATGATAATAATAATAATAACAGAAGATAAAGAAATTAATGAGAACTTTGAGATAAAAGATTAACGTAAGGATTAAACAATGATAAAAACAAATGTCAAGGTTAGAGGATCCACTAATGGTACTTCAAACAAGTATAATATAAACTCTTATTACTCAATTGGAAACCACACATAAAGGAGGTTCCAATCAGATTATAAATTGCTAACATGATTACATTAATTATCTTATTCGAATAAAGCTAATACTTGTAAATGTTGGCAGGCATTCATGATTATAACTTATGTTAACAACAAATCAAGTTCCTTTCATAGCTCAGGTGTCGGTTAAACCATACAGTATGGGCTATAAAAGTGCCAAGTATTTGTTGTACCAAGTGTTACACAACATAAATCTAGATTAACCATTTAACAAGCAAAGTATTAAAGTGAACAAGATAACCAATATAAAACATGTTAGTATCCAACGTTAAGGTCCATGTTAAGTTTATATTATACTTGTTCTTACACCATTAGTGTACCCTTTTCACCTTGACATAATTAACTTAGCTAGACATAATAAAAGAAAGAAACATAAATGAGTAAGACAAGAACATAAATGAGAAAGAAGTTAACTAGACAAAGGAAAGGAAATGAAGTGCATAAACTTGATATTAATGAAAGCAAGACATAAGCAATACAAAGAGAGAAAGCAAGAGCATGATCTTGATCTGGAAACCAAGATGCCTCAATACATGGTAAGTGCCTCCTTTTATAGGCCAAAATTTGGAACTATTGATTTGTTGACTAATTGATGAGAGGGTGGCCATATCTTGACTTGATAACAATCCTTATCTTCTTGTCTGAACAAGACGTCATTGCTAACATCATAATTTGCCCAGAATCCTCAGGAATGTTCTAGGAAATTGTCTCAGCTTTCCAACAAAAAAAAGATGAGATCATTTGGACTTCTAGAACTCAAGATATGGGCTGAACACTAAATAGTGTCTGGGCTGCAGGACAGCTTCGGACTTCTTCGTTGTTCCTATATTTTGGACTTGAAAACGGCCTTCTTAGATCTTGGTGTCCAAATGAAAGTTGTAGGCCTATGTTTTACCTTTCCATCCATATAAAATGGACCTAAATCCGAAATCTAGAGCTCCAGATATGATCCAATTACCGAGCAATGTTCCGGTTTGGACTGCACCGACATCTCTTTTCTAAGTTTGGCCATCTCTTTTCTACGAGCTTAACAATTCGGGTTGTAGATACTGATACGTAGATAGTGCAATGTTTGATTCCCTTAAGCTTTTCTCCTTAACCCAGGTAACAAGCTTTGGGCCAATAGCTCCCAAGTCAGTTGACTTTAGGGTATTAGGTGTTAAAACACCCCTTCGGGCTTAATTGCTTAGGTTAGGGAGGCTACGAAACCAAACTTATCTACGTTTTTATTATCATTAATATTATCATTTTTTTTTATTTTTTATTTTTGCAAATTATATACTATCCCTTTCCCTTAGTTGTTACCTTTAACAAAAGAACATAAATAATGTAATAATCCAATGTGCAACCCACAATCATATGTTAAAGTGTGTGTGTGAAAATGAAGGTTTAATAAAACTTGTTAAATGAGTATATGAGCAGAATCAAGTGATAACAATGCGAGAGTTTGTAAACCTGAATATTTCAAGAAGTATTCTAATAGGCCTTGTTATGAATATTGCAAATAACCATTAGAAAATTTTTACTACGATGCGTCTCAAGAATAATTCCTCTTTACTCTGGCATCCTAGTAATAACAGTTTTGCCAAATGGTTTTTTAAAAACAACAACAGTTAGTTGGTTAGTTTTTTTTTTTTTAAACTACTACCCTTTCCCCCCAACCAAAACGAGACATTGTCCTAAGATAGAAAGATAGAGTATAGAAGACATCACCTGAAACAACGAACAATGACAAACCTGAAACACAGTTAAACAAATATAAGAAGTAACAAAACAAAATAATATGCTATTAATAACACAAAAGACACAAGGTTTCATAGATGAAGGCTGAAATCTAATCTAAGCTTTTTACGGCTTTCCTTAGCTGACCAATCTAGGCGACTCATGCAAGGATCAATGACAGGGATGAAAGATTGTAGTTGGTCAATCAATTGTTCAGCAGTAGCAGCAGAGATTATGATTTGTCGTGCCGAAGATGTTAGAAATTCCTGTTCCACAGCTTGATCAAGGAAAGATAGCAACTTATCATAAAAACCATTGACATTTAACAAACCTATAGGTTTATGGTGAATGTGCAGTTGGGCCCAAGATGAAATATGAAAGATCTCTTCCAATGTACCCAGATGACACGACCAAAAGCTTGATGTCTTCTCCCAAGTGCAGGAGTGTCGAAGTAATAAATAACCAGGCAAGACCGGGGTCGAACCACAGAGAGGTTAATTGTATAAATTATAAATAACAACGCAACAATAACAATAATAACGATAATAATAACAATAGTAGTACTAGTACTAGTAATAATAATAATAATAATAATAATACTCAGTACGTGGCGTTGTTATACCTGAGAATGATCTAAAAGATCGGGTCACAGGTTTCCAACCTATATACTAAGTTTATGAACAGATAATAATAATAATAATAGTAATAATAATAATAACAACAACAACAATAATAAAGAAGAAGAAGATGAAGAAATTAATGAGAACTTTGAGATGAAAGATTAATGTAAAGATTAAACAACGATAAAAACAAATGTCAAGGTTAGAGGATCCACTAATGGTACTTCAAACAAGTATAATATAAACTCTTATTATTCAATTGGAAACCACACATAAAGGAGGTTCCAATCAGATTATAAATTGCTAACATGATTACATTAGTTATCTTATTCGAATAAAGCTAATACTTGTAAATGTTTGCAGGCATTCATGATTATAACTTATGTTAACAACAAATCAAGTTCCTTTCATAGCTCAAGTGTCGGTTATACCATACAGTATGGGCTATGAAAGTGCCAAGTATTTGTTGTACCAAGTGTTATACAACATAAATCTAGATTAACCATTTAACAAGCAAAGTATTAAAAGTGAACAAGATAACAAATATAAAACATGTTAGTATCCAACGTTAAGGTCCACGTTAAGTTTATATTATACTTATTCTAACACCATTAGTGTACCCTTTTCACCTTGACATAATTAAATTAGCTAAACATAATGAAAGAAAGAAACATAAATGAACAAGATAAGAACATAAATGAGAAAGAAGTTAACTAAGTAAAGGAAAGGAAATGAAGTGCATAAACTCGATATTAATGAAAGCAAAACATAAGCAATACAAAGAGACAAAGCAAGAGCATGATCTTGATCTGGAAACCAAGATGCCTCAATACATGGTAAGTGCCTCCTTTTATAGGCCAAAATTTGGAACTATTGATTTGTTAATTAATTGATGAGTGGGTGGCCACATCTTGACTTGGTGACAATCCTTATCTTCTTGTCTGAACAAGACATCATTGCTAACATCATAATTTGCCCAGAATCCTCAGGAATGTTCTAGGAAATTGTCTCAGCTTTCCAACAAAAAAAAGATGAGGTCATTTGGACTTCTAGAACTCAAGATATGGGCTGAACACTAAATAGTGTCTGGGCTGCAGGACAGCTTCGGACTTCTTCGTTGTTCCTTTAGTTTGGACTTCAAAACGGCCTTTTTAAATCTTGGGCTCCGCATGAAAGTTGTAGGCCTATGTCTTATCTTTCCATCCATGTAAAATGGACCTAAATCCGAGATCTAGAGCTCCAGATATGATCCAATTACCGAGCAATGTTCCGGTTTGGACTGCATCGGTATCTCTTTTCTAGGTTTGGCCATCTCTTTGTCCTTTCACTTTCAATACTTAAACTCATCAATCAATCCTTTTATTTATGTGATAGGCATGCATTTAAGATGAGCATTTACCATAAATTAAGGTATCTTATAGTATCAAACTTGTTATTGTAAAACATGCTTTAGTTAAGGAGTTATTGATACTTCAAGTGCAAAATGATGATATAAAACCTTGATAAACATGCACTTTTAAGTACTAATCACAACCCCCCCCAACTAGCTTATTACTAGTCCCTAGTAATCTAAAGCGTTAAAATAGAGAAACAATTTGCAAGTTTCACAAAGCAAGACATTCATCATTCAACTTCCATTAATCTATCCAGATAAACAAACTCTCATTAAATTTATATTACTGCTTCATACTTCTTAAACAAGATATTAATAAACCTTCTTTTTATGTGCTCATTATATGAAAACATAGATGATGGGGCTTTTGTTGGAAGAAAACAATATTATGTTCAAATGTTTAAGGTGAACTTCCTTGGGTTGGGATTATTATTATTATTACTTTTTTTTTCTTTTTTTATTTTTCTTTTTATTTTTATTTTTCTTTTTATTTTTATTTTTATACACATACAACTTAAAACATAATGTATCTTTAACCCATGTAACGAGTTTTAGGCTAATGACTCCCAGACCAGTTGGTCTTAGGGCATTAGGTGTTGAGACACCCCTACGAGCTTAACAACTCGGGTTGTAGATACTGATACGTAGATAGTGCAATGTTTGATTCCCTTAAGCTTTTCTCCTTAACCTATGTAACAAGCTTTGGGCCAATAGCTCCCAAGTCAGTTGACTTTAGGGTATTAGGTGTTAAAACACCCCTTCGGGCTTAATTGCTTAGGTTAGGGAGGCTACGAAACCAAACTTATCTACGTTTTTATTATCATCAATATTATCATTTTTTATTATTATTATTTTTTTTTGCAAATTATATACTATCCCTTTCCCTTAGTTGTTACCTTTAACAAAAGAACATAAATAATATAATAATCCAATGTGTGAAAATAAAGGTTTAATAAAACTTTTTAAATGAGTATATGAGCAGAATCAAGTGATAACAATGCGAGAGTTTGTAAACCTGAATATTTCAAGAAGTATTCTAATAGGCCTTGTTATGAATATTGCAAATAACCATTAGAAATTTTTTACTACGATGCGTCTCAAGAATAATTCCTCTTTACTCTGGCATCCTAGTAATAACAGTTTTGCCAAATGGTTTTTTAAAAACAACAACAGTTAGTTGGTTAGTTTTTTTTTTTTTTAAACTACTACCCTTTCCCCCCAACCAAAACGAGACATTGTCCTAAGATAGAAAGATAGAGTATAGAAGACATCACCTGAAACAGCGAACAATGACAAACCTGAAACACAGTTAAACAAATATAAGAAGTAACAAAACAAAATAATATGCTATTAATAACACAAAAGACACAAGGTTTCATAGATGAAGGCTGAAATCTAATCTAAGCTTTTTACGGCTTTCCTTAGCTGACCAATCTAGGCGACTCATGCAAGGATCAATGACAGGGATGAAAGATTGTAGTTGGTCAATCAATTGTTCAGCAGTAGCAGCAGAGATTATGATTTGTCGTGCCGAAGATGTTAGAAATTCCTGTTCCACAGCTTGATCAAGGAAAGATAGCAACTTATCATAAAAACCATTAACATTTAACAAACCTATAGGTTTATGGTGAATGTGCAGTTGGGCCCAAGATGAAATATGAAAGATCTCTTCCAATGTGCCCAGACCACCTGGTAAGGCAATGAAGGCATCAGCATGGTTAAACATGGTATTCAGTCGGTCAGACATTGTTGGGACCTGTAGTTCCTCTCCAATTGTTTTTCCAATGATGACCCCATTTGCTAAAGCTTTGGGGACAACCCCCAAAACTTGACTGCCTCCTAAAAATGCAGCCATTGAAACACCTCCCATTAACCCAAGGCTGCCTCCCCCATACACTAAATGAATCTTTCTCTTAGCTAGTACTTGACCAAGATGATTTGCTGATTCTAAAAACTCTTTTTCTTTCCCAGGGCTGGATCCACCGAAAACACAAATATTTCTTATGTGATGACTTGAGGAACCTGCTATTTCTACACACTTCTATATTTGATGAATGTATGGGATGAGTAGAAATGAAGGGAAGGAAGAGAAGAATTTATAAATGAAAAAGTGAAAATGCAATCATACCACCTACATGTAGGCCAGCTGTAGTCTCACACTCTCTCTCTTTATTTATTTATTTTGACAAAGCATGTATGTACAGGTAGTTGTGATTGTGGCTCACATCTTCCCTTGGTTTTACGTCCAAAAACGGCTTAAATGCCCTCTATGGGTCGGGGATAGGCTTCCCATCCAGTTTTCTTAAAAACTAGCAAACAGGGTTTTTTTTAGTCATATTCCCAAGACTAAGTTGATCATGTTCTTTATGGAATTGTGGCCATAAATCATGAATTACACGATGCACATCTCCACTAGGATGCGTCTCAAGGGTCAATAAAAGATTATCTAAAGACCCCTTACTCAGGCCATCCTTAATGAATTGTATTTTATCTTCACGGTTTACAGATACCATTCCTAAAGAACGACATGTCGCATTACAAGTCCATCTGGCACATCTGTGACAGACTTTCAGTCGTTTTGCACGATGTTTCTTTGCAAAAGTGCTTTTACCTATTCCAGGCATGTGTGAAATGAAAGAATTGGAGGACTCACCTGATAATCGGACCTTTGCTTCAATCAGCCAACGAATATCTTCAGGAATTCCATGGTTCATTAACAACCTTTGCTTCAATCACACCTAGCACAATAAATTTTTGTAATCGCATTTTGAGGCAGAGCGGGAAAATACTTTTTCAATTTTTCAAGAGTGGTGTCCATTTTTAAATGAGAATTGGATGGAAGATTCAAAGAAAGAAGAAAGAGCAGAGAATTGCACAATTATATACACAGATATCAGTTATCATGGGAAACTGAAAGAACCGACTTAAGAGTCACGAAGTACCATTATCCGCCATTTGACCGGGGTGAGAGAAACTAGCAAAACAAAAGATACACCAAAACAAACACAAAACAATGTGAGAAAAAGAATCAATCTTTATATACAGGATCACTCAATTCAGTAGAGTCATTTTCAACTGAAAAATTGTCAAAATAAACTTTCAACCGATGCCCATTTACCTTGAAAACATTACCATTCTTTGGATTCTCAATATCACAGGCCCCATATGGATACACATGTTTCATAATAAAAGGACCGCTCTATCTTGATCTTAGTTTTCCAGGAAATAAATGGAGTCGAGAATTATAAAGCAAGACTTTTTGACCAACATTAAATGTTTTTCTCAGTATTTTCTTGTCATGAAACTTTTTGATTCTTGCTTTATGAATTCTTGAATTTTCATATGCATCATTTCTAATTTCCTCAAGCTCATTTATTTGCAATTTTCGCAGCTGACTAGCATCATCAATGTTTGAATTGAAAGCTTTAATAGCCCAATAAGCTTTATGTTCAATTTCCACAGGCAAGTGACAAGGTTTTCCATAGACTAGTCTATAAGGTGACATACCTAATGATGTTTTATATGCAGTTCGATAAGCCCAAAGTGCATCATTAAGTCTTAAAGACCAGTCTTTCCGATTAGGGTTCACCGTTTTCTCCAAGATCTGTTTGATCTCCCTATTAGCAAGCTCTACTTGTCCACTTGTCTGAGGGTGATAAGGGGTGGCAACTTTGTGTGTGATTCCATATTTCTTCATTAAAGAAGCAAATGGCTTGTTGCAGAAATGTGTTCCACCATCACTTATTATGGCTCGAGGAATTCCAAATCAACTCAAAATATTGTCTTTCAAAAACTTTATCACTGTTTTGTGATCATTGTTTTGACTTGGAATTGCCTCTATCCATTTTGAAACATAATCTACTA
Source organism: Populus tomentosa (assembly GCA_018804465.1). Taxonomy (NCBI): domain Eukaryota; kingdom Viridiplantae; phylum Streptophyta; class Magnoliopsida; order Malpighiales; family Salicaceae; genus Populus; species Populus tomentosa. The sequence goes on along the minus strand of JAAWWB010002208.1, from coordinate 6,816 downwards.
CGACTAATATGTACACGAAACCAAATGATGGAGGAAATGGACCCATGAAATCTATACCCCAACAGTCAAAGATCTCAATGACAATAATAGGATTTAAAGGCATCATGTGACGTTTTGAAATAGATCCCAACTTTTGACAATTTTCACAAGTCTTGCAGAATGCATGCGAGTCTTTGAACATGGTGGGCCAATAAAATCCACTTTGTAAGATTTTTGCAGTTGTCTTTCTTGATGAGAAATGACCCCCACATGCCTCAAAATGACAAAATTTAATGACACTACTTACCTCATTGTCAGGAATGCATCTTCAAAATATTTGATCAGGACAATATTTGAATAAATAAGGGTCATCCCAATAAAAGTTCTTCACTTCGTTCAAGAACTTTCTTTTGTCTTGGGTACTCCAATGAGCTGGCAATTATCCTGAAACAAGAAAATTAACAATATTAGCAAACCAAGGCATCGTAGAAACAGAAAATAAAGATTCATCGGGAAAGTAGTCATCGATTGGTGTGATGTCAGATTTCGAATCTGTTGTCAATCTTGACAAATGATCTGCAACAACATTTTTGGTGTCTTTCTTGTCTTTGATTGTGATATCAAATTCTTGAAGTAACAAAATCCACCACACCAATCTAGCCTTAGAATCTTTCTTAGAAAGAAGATATTTCAATGCTGCATGATCACTAAAAACAACAACAGGTGAGCCAACAAGATAAGATCTGAATTTATCACAAGCAAATACTACTGCAAGTAATTCTTTTTCAGTGGTGGTGTAATTCATTTGAGCACTATTTAAAGTTTTAATTGCATAGTAAATCACATAAGGTTTCTTATCTTTTCTTTGTCCCAAGACAGCACCCACGGCATAATCACTAGCGTCACACATTATTTCAAAAGGTAATGACCAATCAGGAGGTTGAATGACAGGAGTAGAAGTAAGCAAGTTTTTAAGTTTAACAAAGGCTTCTTCACAATGTTCAGTCCATTCAAAAATATTATCCTTTGTTAGAAGGTTACTCAAGGGCTTAGATATTACACTAAAATCTTTGATGAACCTTCTGTAAAAACCAGCATGTCCTAAGAATGATCTAACATCTTTAACAGATTTTGGTGTTGGTAAGTTGGAAATTAACTCGATTTTAGATTTGTCAACCTCAATTCCTTTCGATGAAACAATGTGACCAAGTACAATGCCGTTTGTTACCATAAAGTGACATTTTTCCCAATTCAATACAAGATTCTTCTCTTCACACCTGCTCAAAACCTTTTCTAAGTTAGTCAAACAATCATCAAATGAATCACCAAAAACAGAAAAATCATCCATAAAAATTTCAAGAAAACGTTTAACCATATCACTGAATATGCTAAGCATGCATCTTTGAAACGTGGCTGGTGCATTACATAATCCAAAAGGCATCCTTCGATATGCAAAAGTACCAAATGGACATGTGAAAGTAGTCTTCTCTTGATCTTCTAATGCAATTTCAATTTGATTGTAACCTGAATAGCCATCTAGGAAACAATAAAATTCATGACCTGCAACTCTTTCTAGGATTTGGTCCATGAAAGGTAAAGGGAAATGATCTTTTCTAGTCATTGAATTAAATTTCCTATAGTCAATGCACATGCGCCAACCAGTAACAGTCCTAATTGGAATTAACTCATTTTTCTTATTCGTTATCATAGTGACTCCAGACTTTTTGGGTACAACTTGGGTAGGACTTACCCATTTGCTATCAGAAATAGGATAAATGATTCCATTATCTAGAAGCTTAATGACTTCATTTTTCACTACTTCTTTCATATTAGGATTAAGCCTTCGTTGCATTTCTCTAGAGGGTTTAGCATTTTCCTCCAAATAAATCTTGTGTGTGCAAATCAAAGGGCTAATTCCTTTTATGTCAGCTATGGTCCATCCTAATGCATTTTTGTGCATTTTCAAAATCTGTAATAACTTACCTTCTTGATGTGCATTAAGTTTGGAAGAGATTATTACCGGAAAAGTTTCATTTTCTCCCAAAAATGAGTACTTGAGATTAAATGGTAACGGCTTCAATTCAGGTTTTGGTGGTTGAACACTTGAGGGTATGGGCTCAATTAATCGTGGTGGCAATTCTTCAAATTATGGTCTCCAATTGCATGCCTTTGATTCCTGAAAGTAGACCATTTGCAAATCATTAGATTCATCAATCTCAGTTTCACTGGAAGTGGTTTGAAATTGATCATGAACTAATTTTTCAATAAAGTCCACTTCCTGTAAATCATTATCATCTCCAGGTTGCTTGTAAATGTTGAAAATATTCATCTCCAATGTCATGTTTCCAAATGATAGCTTCATCAGTCCATTCCTACAATTAATCAATGCATTAGAAGTGGCAAGAAATGGACGTCCTAAAATGACAGGAATTGAATTACATGCTTCAACAGGTTGTGTATCCAAGACAACAAAATCCACAGGATAAATGAATTTATCAACTTGTACTAACACATCCTCAACTATTCCTCTAGGCACTTTTACAGATCTATCAGCAAGTAAAAGAGTTACAGAGGTTGGTTTTAACTCACCTAGATTGAGACTTTGAAAGACTGAATATGGAAGTAAATTCACACTAGCTTCAAGATCAAGTAAGGCTCTTTCAATTTTATGTTCTCCAATAAAGCAAGAAATTGTAGGACAACCAGGGTCTTTATAATTCAAAGCATTATTGTTCTGAAGAATGACACTTACTTGTTCGGCTAAAAAGGCTTTCTTTTTCACATTCAGTTTTCTCTTCACAGTGCACAAATCTTTTAAAAATTTAGCATAGGAAGGAACCTGTTTAATAGCATCCAACAAAGGTATATTGATCCTTACCTGTTTGAAAATTTCAAAGATTTCAGGGTTGTGATTGACTTTCCTTTGTTTGGTCATGGCATGAGGAAATGGAAGTGCTGGCGGGGAATCAGTCTTTTCTTTGCAATGTTCAGGTTCAACCCCTTCCTTACCCTCAGAGATAGACTCATCATCTTTCTCACAAGGTTCAAGAATGGGTTTTTCAATAACCTTACCACTACGAAGAGTGATGACTGATTTGACTTTATCCATGTGTTGGCTTCCAGAACCACTTGCATTTGCATTGTATTACCCCTTTGGATTTTGTTGTGGTTAAGATGGAAACTTACCTTTCTCTTGGAAACTGAGAGCAGATGTTAATTTTGCAAGAGCATCTTTAAAATCGGTCATGCTTTGAGCAAGTTGAGTGTTAATTGTCTCCTGCTTTTCAATGAATGCATGCAATGTTTCCTCAAAACTTCTTCTAGGAGGTGGAGCATAAGGAGGTGCATATCCATGAGAATTTTGAAAATTATGATGTGCTTGAAACGGTGGCTGTGAAGTTTGTGCATTGTTTCTATCACTCTTCCAACTGAAATTTGGGTGATTTCTCCAACCAGGGTTGTATGTTTGTGAGTATGGGTTATGGTTGGGTCTTTGGAAACTGTTTAAAGCATGGGCTTGTTCATGGAGGCATTCCTTAAAAGAAGGAAAAGTTGGACAATCATTTGTTGAATGTTCATTGGTTTCACAGATTTGACACACAATGTCTTGAACAGATTTTAATTGACCACTTTTTTTCAATTCAAGTTCTTCGACTTTTCTAGCTAAAGATGCAAACTTGGCTTGGAGGTCATGATCTTCCCTAAGGTTGTGCATACCTCCACTAGATGTATGAGGTTGAGTTTTACTTGGTGCCTCATAAGTACCTGTGGTGTCCCAATTTTAAGCATTTTTAGCTAACAAGTCTAGGTACTCCATTGCTTCATTAGGGTTTTTATCTTCGAAAGTTCCATTGCACATCAATTCAACCATTTGCCTATCTCTAGGTGTTTAAACCTTCATAAAAATGTGAAACCAATCTCCATGTTTCAAAACCATGATGTGGGCAATATTAAGCAAATCTCGATACCTATCCCAACATTGGTAAAATGTTTCTCCTGGTTTTTGAGTGAAAGTGATGATTTGTCTTTTGAAAGAATTTGTTCTGTGAGATGGAAAAAAACTTCTTTAAAAATTATTGTTGCATTTCATCCCAAGCACGAATGGATCCTGGTCTTAAATTTTGTAGCCATGTTTTAGCTTTATCTTTTAATGAAAAAGGAAAAAGCTTTAATCGAATGGTGTTCATGCTACAATTTGAGTCATTATAGGTATTACAGACCTCCTCAAATTCCCTTAAATGCAAATATGGATTTTCTAAGTCTAAGCCATGAAAAGATGGTAAAAGTTGAATAATACTTGGCTTAAAATTAAAATGAGATGCATCAGGAGGGAAAACTATGCATGAGGGTGCACTTGTTTTTGTGGGATTCATGTGGTCTCTAAATGTTCTCATACGGTTATTCTCATTATTCTCATTATGAAGCGATTGATTATCTTCTTCGGCCATATTTTCTGAAAATGATGAAGATACCCTACAAAGTCGACCACTTAATGCACGTGACCAAACTCTCATGTACGTGTAAAAAGAGAATAAAAGGAAGAAACGAAAATAGAAGAAAAAGAAACTAAAGAAAACAAACAAAAGAAACAAGAGTTAGAAAAAAAAAATGAAAAGTGGAAGGAGAAAATAAAATAAATATTATAATTTATACAAGAATTTACCTCCCCGGCAACGGCGCCAAAAACTTGACACGACCAAAAGCCCGATGTCTTCTCCCAAGTGCAGGAGTGTCAAAGTAATAAATAACCCGGCAAGACCGGGGTCGAACCACAAAGAGGTTAATTGTATAAATTATTAATAACAACGCAACAATAACAATAATAACGATAATAATAACAATAGTAGTACTAGTAATAGTAATAATAATAATAATACTCAGTACGTGGCGTTGTTATACCTGAGAATGATCTAAAAGATCGGGTCACAGGTTCCAGCCTATATACTAAGTTTATGAACAGATAATAATAATAATAATAGTAATAATAATAATAATAACAACAACAATAATAAAGAAGAATAAGATGAAGAAATTAATGAGAACTTTGAGATGAAAGATTAATGTAAAGATTAAACAACGATAAAAACAAATGTCAAGGTTAGAGGATCCACTAATGGTACTTCAAACAAGTATAATATAAACTCTTATTATTCAATTGGAAACCCACCATAAAAGGAGGGGTCCAATCAGATTATAAATTGTTAACATGATTACATTAGTTATCTTATTCGAATAAAGCTAATACTTGTAAATGTTGGCAGGCATTCATGATTATAACTTATGTTAACAACAAATCAAGTTCCTGTCATAGCTCAGGCGTCGGTTATACCATACAGTATGGGCTATGAAAGTGCCAAGTATTTGTTGTACCAAGTGTTATACAACATAAATCTAGATTAACCATTTAACAAGCAAAGTATTAAAAGTGAACAAGATAACAAATATAAAACATGTTAGTATCCAACGTTAAGGTCCATGTTAAGTTATATTATACTCATTCTTACAACCATTAGAGTACCCTTCTCACCTTGACATAATTAACTGAGCTACGCATAATGAAAGAAAGAAAACATAGATGAACAAGATAAGAACATAAATGAGAAAGAAGTTAACTAAGTAAAGGAAAGGAAATGAAGTGTATAAACTTGATATTAATGAAAGCAAAACATAAGCAATACAAAGAGAGAAAGCAAGAGCATGATTCTTGATCTGGAAACCAAGATGCCTCATACATGGTAAGTGCCTTCTTTTATAGGCCAAAATTGGAACTATTGATTTGTTAATTAATGATGAGTGGGTGGCCACATCTTGACTTGGTGACAATCCTATCTTCTTGTCTGAACAAGACGTCATTTCTAACATCATAATTTGCCCAGAATCCTCAAGAATGTTCTAGGAAATTTTCTCAGCTTTCCAACAAAAAAAAAGATGAGGTCATTTGGACTCTAGAACTCAAGATATGGGCTGAACACTAAAATAGTGTCTGGGCTGCAGGACAGCTTCGGACTTCTTCGTTGTTCCTTCAGTTTGGACTTCAAAAACGGCCTTTTTAAATCTTGGGCTCCTCATGAAAGGTGTAGGCCTTTGTCTTATCTTTCCATCCATATAAAATGGACCTAAAATCCGAGATCTAGAGCTCCAGATATGAATCCAATTACCGAGCAATGTTCCGGTTTGGACTTGCACCGGCCATCTCTTTCTAAGTTTGGCCATCTCTTTGTCCTTTCACTTTCAATACTTAAACTCATCAATCAATCCTTTTATTATGTGATAGGCCTGCCTGCATTAAGATGAGCATTTACATAAATTAAGGTATCTTACAGTATCAAACTTGTTATTATAAAAATGTTTTAGTTAAGGAGTTATTGATACTTCAAGTGCAAAATGATGATATAAAACCTTGATAAACATGCACTTTTAAGTACTAATCATCAGCTAACCCCCATTTTTTTGCATGTATTGTACTCCTCCAAATTGTCTGACCACCAATGAGGGTGAGTAGTTGATTATAACCAGTCAAGCCAATTAATGAGACCCATGCCTTGTCGCCACAAACTCTGAGGTAAGATGAACCATTTACCCAAGGAGCTTTCCATTGAAATTACTTTGGGGAAGTTCTTGGTTTTTCTTTACCCATGCCTTTTCATCCAAATCATTCCATTATTAGTCAACACCAGCTCAAGTGGCCTCATGTTAAACCACTAGAAATTATGAAGACTTCTTTTGACATTCCAAATGGCTAACTATCCACATGAAGAGAAGAGAGGAAGCAGTATCGCTCACCCCTTTCCATGCAGTCTGCAATGATTTAGAGACATGAAGGTTTTGACTAGGATA
>JAAWWB010002207.1:0-22627 GCA_018804465.1 Populus tomentosa | reverse complement strand
TAGAACAAGTAGGCAGAAGCATACATGCTCAAGAGGGATCACCCGAAATTCAAATTCAAAGGCCAACTGAATTTCGACACAGGGGAATAGAAGGCTTGGAATGCCGCGAAAGCTCACCGAGTCAAAGCGTTTCGCCGTTTGCGGAAAGAAGGTGATGTAGAACAGTAGCAACATAACACTGCTAAGAGGATCACCCGAATTCAAAGGCAACTGAATTTCGGCAACCGGGTAATCGAGGTGGAATTCCGCGAAACTCACCGAGTCAAGCGTTTCGGCTCGTTTGGGAAGAAGTCGCAAGTAGAAACAAGTAGGACACATCATCTCAAGAGGATCACCGAAATTCAAAGGCAACTGAATTCGGCAACCGGGAGAATCGAAGGCGGAGATGCCTAGCGAAACTCACCGTAGGTCAAAGCGTTTCGCCGTTTGCGGAAAGAAGGCTGATGTAGAACAAAGTAGCAAAGCATACATGCTCAAGAGGGATCACCCGAATTCAAAGGCAACTGAATTTCGGCAACCGGGGCATCGAAGTCGGAATGCCGCGAAACTCACCGAGTCAAAGCGTTTCGCCGTTTGCGGAAAGAAGTCTGATGTAGAACAAGTAGCAGAAGCATACATGCTCAAGAGGGATCACCCGAAATTCAAAGGCAACTGAATTTCGGCAACCGGGGAATCGAGGGTGGAATGCCGCGAAACTCACCGAGTCAAAGCGTTTCGCCGTTTGCGTAAAGAAGGCTGATGTAGAACAAGTAGCAGAAGCATACATGCTCAATAGGGATCACCCGAATTCAAAGGCAACTGAATTTCGGCAACCGGGGAATCGAGGGTGGAATGCCGCGAAACTCACCGAGTCAAAGCGTTTCGCCGTTTGCGTAAAGAAGGCTGATGTAGAACAAGTAGCAGAAGCATACATGCTCAATAGGGATCACCCGAAATTCAAAGGCAACTGAATTTCGGCAACCGGGGAATCGAGGGTGGAATGCCGCGAAACTCACCGAGTCAAAGCGTTTCGGCCGTTTGCGGAAGAAGTCTGATGTAGAACAAGTAGCAGAAGCATACATGCTCAAGAGGGATCACCCGAAATTCAAAGGCAACTGAATTTCGGCAACCGGAGCATCGAAGGCGGAATGCCGCGAAACTCACCGGTCAAAGCCTTTCGCCGTTTGCGTAAAGAAGGCTGATGTAGAACATGTAGCAGAAGCATACATGCTCAAGAGGGATCACCCGAAATTCAAAGGCAACTGAATTTCGGCAACCGGGGAATCGAGGGTGGAATGCCGCGAAACTCACCGAGTCAAAGCGTTTCGCCGTTTGCGTAAAGAAGGCTGATGTAGAACAGTAGCAAAAGCATACATGCTCAAGAGGGATCACCCGAAATTCAAAGGCAACTGAATTTCGGCAACCGAGGGAATCGAAGGGCGGAATGCCGCGAAACTCACCGAGTCAAAGCGTTTCGCCGTTTGCGTAAAGAAGGCTGATGTAGAACAGTAGGCAGAAGCATACATGCTCAATAGGGATCACCCGAAAATTCAAAGGCAACTGAATTTCGGCAACCGGGGAATCGAGGTGGGAATGCCGCGAAACTCACCGAGTCAAAGCGTTTCGCCGTTTGCGTAAAGAAGGCTGATGTAGAACAAGTAGCAGAAGCATACATGCTCAAGAGGGATCACCCGAAATTCAAAGGCAACTGAATTTCGGCAACCGGGGAATCGAGGGTGGAATGCCGCGAAACTCACCGAGTCAAAGCGTTTCGCCGTTTGCGGAAAGAAGGCTGATGTAGAACAAGTAGCAGAAGCATACATGCTCAAGAGGGATCACCCGAAATTCAAAGGCAACTGAATTTCGGCAACCGGGGAATCGAAGTCGGAATGCCGCGAAACTCACCGAGTCAAAGCGTTTGGCCGTTTGCGGAAAGAAGGCTGATGTAGAACAAGTAGCAGAAGCATACATGCTCAAGAGGGATCACCCGAAATTCAAAGGCAACTGAATTTCGGCAACCGGGGCATCGAAGTCGGAATGCCGCGAAACTCACCGAGTCAAAGCGTTTCGCCGTTTGCGGAAAGAAGGCTGATGTAGAACAAGTAGCAGAAGCATACATGCTCAAGAGGGATCACCCGAAATTCAAAGGCAACTGAATTTCGGCAACCGGGGAATCGAAGGTCGGAATGCCGCGAAACTCACCGAGTCAAAGCGTTTCGCCGTTTGCGGAAAGAAGGCTGATGTAGAACAAGTAGCAGAAGCATACATGCTCAAGAGGGATCACCCGAAATTCAAAGGCAACTGAATTTCGGCAACCGGGGAATCGAAGGCGGAATGCCGCGAAACTCACCGAGTCAAAGCGTTTCGCCGTTTGCGGAAAGAAGGCTGATGTAGAACAAGTAGCAGAAGCATACATGCTCAAGAGGGATCACCCGAAATTCAAAGGCAACTGAATTTCGGCAACCGGGGAATCGAAGTCGGAATGCCGCGAAACTCACCGAGTCAAAGCGTTTCGCCGTTTGCGGAAAGAAGGCTGATGTAGAACAAGTAGCAGAAGCATACATGCTCAAGAGGGATCACCCGAAATTCAAAGGCAACTGAATTTCGGCAACCGGGAATCGAAGGCGGAATGCCGTGAAACTCACCGAGTCAAAGCGTTTCGCCGTTTGCGGAAAGAAGTCTGATGTAGAACAAGTAGCAGAAGCATACATGCTCAAGAGGGATCACCCGAAATTCAAAGGCAACTGAATTTCGGCAACCAGGGAATCGAAGTCGGAATGCCGCGAAACTCACCGAGTCAAAGCGTTTCGCCGTTTGCGGAAAGAAGGCTGATGTAGAACAAGTAGCAGAAGCATACATGCTCAAGAGGGATCACCCGAAATTCAAAGGCAACTGAATTTCGGCAACCGGGGAATCGAAGGTCGGAATGCCGCGAAACTCACCGAGTCAAAGCGTTTCGCCGTTTGCGGAAAGAAGGCTGATGTAGAACAAGTAGCAGAAGCATACATGCTCAAGAGGGATCACCCGAAATTCAAAGGCAACTGAATTTCGGCAACCGGGGAATCGAAGTCGGAATGCCGCGAAACTCACCGAGTCAAAGCGTTTCGCCGTTTGCGGAAGAAGGCTGATGTAGAACAAGTAGCAGAAGCATACATGCTCAAGAGGGATCACCCGAAATTCAAAGGCAACTGAATTTCGGCAACCGGGAATCGAAGGTCGGAATGCCGCGAAACTCACCGAGTCAAAGCGTTTCGCCGTTTGCGGAAAGAAGGCTGATGTAGAACAAGTAGCAGAAGCATACATGCTCAAGAGGGATCACCCGAAATTCAAAGGCAACTGAATTTCGGCAACCGGGGAATCGAAGGTCGGAATGCCGCGAAACTCACCGAGTCAAAGCGTTTCGCCGTTTGCGGAAAGAAGGCTGATGTAGAACAAGTAGCAGAAGCATACATGCTCAAGAGGGATCACCCGAAATTCAAAGGCAACTGAATTTCGGCAACCGGGGAATCGAGGTCGGAATGCCGCGAAACTCACCGAGTCAAAGCGTTTCGCCGTTTGCGGAAAGAAGGCTGATGTAGAACAAGTAGCAGAAGCATACATGCTCAATAGGGATCACCCGAAATTCAAAGCAAACTGAATTTCGGCAACCGGGGAATCGAGGTGGAATGCCGCGAAACTCACCGAGTCAAAGCGTTTCGCCGTTTGCGTAAAGAAGGCTGATGTAGAACAAGTAGCAGAAGCATACATGCTCAATAGGGATCACCCGAAATTCAAAGGCAACTGAATTTCGGCAACCGGGAATCGAGGGTCGGAATGCCGCGAAACTCACCGAGTCAAAGCGTTTCGCCGTTTGCGGAAGAAGGCTGATGTAGAACAAGTAGCAGAAGCATACATGCTCAAGAGGGATCACCCGAAAGTCAAAGGCAACTGAATTTCGGCAACCGGGGAATCGAGGGTGGAATGCCGCGAAACTCACCGATTCAAAGCGTTTGGCCGTTTGCGGAAGAAGTCTGATGTAGAACAAGTAGCAGAAGCATACATGCTCAAGAGGGATCACCCGAAATTCAAAGGCAACTGAATTTCGGCAACCGGGGCATCGAAGTCGGAATGCCGCGAAACTCACCGAGTCAAAGCCTTTCAGCCGTTTGCGTAAAGAAGGCTGATGTAGAACAAGTAGCAGAAGCATACATGCTCAAGAGGGATCACCCGAAATTCAAAGGCAACTGAATTTCGGCAACCGGGAATCGAAGTCGGAATGCCGCGAAACTCACCGAGTCAAAGCGTTTCGCCGTTTGCGGAAAGAAGGCTGATGTAGAACAAGTAGCAGAAGCATACATGCTCAAGAGGGATCACCCGAAATTCAAAGGCAACTGAATTTCGGCAACCGGGGAATCGAAGTCGGAATGCCGCGAAACTCACCGAGTCAAAGCGTTTCGCCGTTTGCGGAAAGAAGGCTGATGTAGAACAAGTAGCAGAAGCATACATGCTCAAGAGGGATCACCCGAAATTCAAAGGCAACTGAATTTCGGCAACCGGGGATCGAAGGTGGAATGCCGCGAAACTCACCGAGTCAAAGCGTTTCGCCGTTTGCGGAAAGAAGGCTGATGTAGAACAAGTAGCAGAAGCATACATGCTCAAGAGGGATCACCCGAAATTCAAAGGCAACTGAATTTCGGCAACCGGGGAATCGAAGGTCGGAATGCCGCGAAACTCACCGAGTCAAAGCGTTTCGCCGTTTGCGGAAGAAGTCTCATGTAGAACAAGTAGCAGAAGCATACATGCTCAAGAGGGATCACCCGAAATTCAAAGGCAACTGAATTTCGGCAACCGGGGAATCGAAGTCGGAATGCCGCGAAACTCACCGAGTCAAAGCGTTTCGCCGTTTGCGGAAGAAGGCTGATGTAGAACAAGTAGCAGAAGCATACATGCTCAAGAGGGATCACCCGAAATTCAAAGGCAACTGAATTTCGGCAACCGGGGAATCGAAGTCGGAATGCCGCGAAACTCACCGAGTCAAAGCGTTTCGCCGTTTGCGGAAAGAAGGCTGATGTAGAACAAGTAGCAGAAGCATACATGCTCAAGAGGGATCACCCGAAATTCAAAGGCAACTGAATTTCGGCAACCGGGGAATCGAAGTCGGAATGCCGCGAAACTCACCGAGTCAAAGCGTTTCGCCGTTTGCGGAAGAAGGCTGATGTAGAACAAGTAGCAGAAGCATACATGCTCAAGAGGGATCACCCGAAATTCAAAGGCAACTGAATTTCGGCAACCGGGAATCGAAGGTCGGAATGCCGCGAAACTCACCGAGTCAAAGCGTTTCGCCGTTTGCGGAAAGAAGGCTGATGTAGAACAAGTAGCAGAAGCATACATGCTCAAGAGGGATCACCCGAAATTCAAAGGCAACTGAATTTCGGCAACCGGGGAATCGAAGTCGGAATGCCGCGAAACTCACCGAGTCAAAGCGTTTCGCCGTTTGCGGAAGAAGTCTGATGTAGAACAAGTAGCAGAAGCATACATGCTCAAGAGGGATCACCCGAAATTCAAAGGCAACTGAATTTCGGCAACCGGGGAATCGAAGTCGGAATGCCGCGAAACTCACCGAGTCAAAGCGTTTCGCCGTTTGCGGAAGAAGTCTGATGTAGAACAAGTAGCAGAAGCATACATGCTCAAGAGGGATCACCCGAAATTCAAAGGCAACTGAATTTCGGCAACCGGGGAATCGAAGTCGGAATGCCGCGAAACTCACCGAGTCAAAGCGTTTCGCCGTTTGCGGAAAGAAGGCTGATGTAGAACAAGTAGCAGAAGCATACATGCTCAAGAGGGATCACCCGAAATTCAAAGGCAACTGAATTTCGGCAACCGGGGAATCGAAGTCGGAATGCCGCGAAACTCACCGAGTCAAAGCGTTTCGCCGTTTGCGGAAAGAAGGCTGATGTAGAACAAGTAGCAGAAGCATACATGCTCAAGAGGGATCACCCGAAATTCAAAGGCAACTGAATTTCGGCAACCGGGGAATCGAAGGTCGGAATGCCGCGAAACTCACCGAGTCAAAGCGTTTCGCCGTTTGCGGAAAGAAGGCTGATGTAGAACAAGTAGCAGAAGCATACATGCTCAAGAGGGATCACCCGAAATTCAAAGGCAACTGAATTTCGGCAACCGGGGAATCGAGGGTGGAATGCCGCGAAACTCACCGAGTCAAAGCGTTTCGCCGTTTGCGGAAGAAGTCTCAAGTAGAACAAGTAGCAGAAGCATACATGCTCAAGAGGGATCACCCGAAATTCAAAGGCAACTGAATTTCGGCAACCGGGGAATCGAAGTCGGAATGCCGCGAAACTCACCGAGTCAAAGCGTTTGGCCGTTTGCGGAAGAAGTCTGATGTAGAACAAGTAGCAGAAGCATACATGCTCAAGAGGGATCACCCGAAATTCAAAGGCAACTGAATTTCGGCAACCGGGGAATCGAAGTCGGAATGCCGCGAAACTCACCGAGTCAAAGCGTTTCGCCGTTTGCGGAAAGAAGGCTGATGTAGAACAAGTAGCAGAAGCATACATGCTCAAGAGGGATCACCCGAAATTCAAAGGCAACTGAATTTCGGCAACCGGGGAATCGAAGGTCGGAATGCCGCGAAACTCACCGAGTCAAAGCGTTTCGCCGTTTGCGGAAGAAGGCTGATGTAGAACAAGTAGCAGAAGCATACATGCTCAAGAGGGATCACCCGAAATTCAAAGGCAACTGAATTTCGGCAACCGGGGAATCGAAGGCGGAATGCCGCGAAACTCACCGAGTCAAAGCGTTTCGCCGTTTGCGGAAGAAGTCTGATGTAGAACAAGTAGCAGAAGCATACATGCTCAAGAGGGATCACCCGAAATTCAAAGGCAACTGAATTTCGGCAACCGGGGAATCGAAGGTCGGAATGCCGCGAAACTCACCGAGTCAAAGCGTTTCGCCGTTTGCGGAAGAAGGCTGATGTAGAACAAGTAGCAGAAGCATACATGCTCAAGAGGGATCACCCGAAATTCAAAGGCAACTGAATTTCGGCAACCGGGGAATCGAGGTCGGAATGCCGCGAAACTCACCGAGTCAAAGCGTTTCGCCGTTTGCGGAAAGAAGGTCTGATGTAGAACAAGTAGCAGAAGCATACATGCTCAAGAGGGATCACCCGAAATTCAAAGGCAACTGAATTTCGGCAACCGGGGAATCGAAGTCGGAATGCCGCGAAACTCACCGAGTCAAAGCGTTTCGCCGTTTGCGGAAGAAGTCTCAAGTAGAACAAGTAGCAGAAGCATACATGCTCAAGAGGGATCACCCGAAATTCAAAGGCAACTGAATTTCGGCAACCGGGGAATCGAAGGTGGAATGCCGCGAAACTCACCGAGTCAAAGCGTTTCGCCGTTTGCGGAAAGAAGGCTGATGTAGAACAAGTAGCAGAAGCATACATGCTCAAGAGGGATCACCCGAAATTCAAAGGCAACTGAATTTCGGCAACCGGGGAATCGAAGTCGGAATGCCGCGAAACTCACCGAGTCAAAGCGTTTCGCCGTTTGCGGAAGAAGGCTGATGTAGAACAAGTAGCAGAAGCATACATGCTCAAGAGGGATCACCCGAAATTCAAAGGCAACTGAATTTCGGCAACCGGGGAATCGAAGGCGGAATGCCGCGAAACTCACCGAGTCAAAGCGTTTCGCCGTTTGCGGAAAGAAGGCTGATGTAGAACAAGTAGCAGAAGCATACATGCTCAAGAGGGATCACCCGAAATTCAAAGGCAACTGAATTTCGGCAACCGGGGAATCGAAGTCGGAATGCCGCGAAACTCACCGAGTCAAAGCGTTTCGCCGTTTGCGGAAGAAGGCTGATGTAGAACAAGTAGCAGAAGCATACATGCTCAAGAGGGATCACCCGAAATTCAAAGGCAACTGAATTTCGGCAACCGGGGAATCGAAGGTGGAATGCCGCGAAACTCACCGAGTCAAAGCGTTTCGCCGTTTGCGGAAGAAGGCTGATGTAGAACAAGTAGCAGAAGCATACATGCTCAAGAGGGATCACCCGAAATTCAAAGGCAACTGAATTTCGGCAACCGGGGCATCGAAGTCGGAATGCCGCGAAACTCACCGAGTCAAAGCGTTTCGCCGTTTGCGGAAGAAGTCTGATGTAGAACAAGTAGCAGAAGCATACATGCTCAAGAGGGATCACCCGAAATTCAAAGGCAACTGAATTTCGGCAACCGGGAATCGAAGTCGGAATGCCGCGAAACTCACCGAGTCAAAGCGTTTCGCCGTTTGCGGAAAGAAGGCTGATGTAGAACAAGTAGCAGAAGCATACATGCTCAAGAGGGATCACCCGAAATTCAAAGGCAACTGAATTTCGGCAACCGGGGAATCGAAGTCGGAATGCCGCGAAACTCACCGAGTCAAAGCGTTTCGCCGTTTGCGGAAAGAAGTCTGATGTAGAACAAGTAGCAGAAGCATACATGCTCAAGAGGGATCACCCGAAATTCAAAGGCAACTGAATTTCGGCAACCGGGGAATCGAAGGTGGAATGCCGCGAAACTCACCGAGTCAAAGCGTTTCGCCGTTTGCGGAAAGAAGGCTGATGTAGAACAAGTAGCAGAAGCATACATGCTCAAGAGGGATCACCCGAAATTCAAAGGCAACTGAATTTCGGCAACCGGGGAATCGAAGTCGGAATGCCGCGAAACTCACCGAGTCAAAGCGTTTCGCCGTTTGCGGAAAGAAGGCTGATGTAGAACAAGTAGCAGAAGCATACATGCTCAAGAGGGATCACCCGAAATTCAAAGGCAACTGAATTTCGGCAACCGGGGAATCGAAGTCGGAATGCCGCGAAACTCACCGAGTCAAAGCGTTTCGCCGTTTGCGGAAAGAAGGCTGATGTAGAACAAGTAGCAGAAGCATACATGCTCAAGAGGGATCACCCGAAATTCAAAGGCAACTGAATTTCGGCAACCGGGGAATCGAAGGTGGAATGCCGCGAAACTCACCGAGTCAAAGCGTTTCGCCGTTTGCGGAAGAAGTCTGATGTAGAACAAGTAGCAGAAGCATACATGCTCAAGAGGGATCACCCGAAATTCAAAGGCAACTGAATTTCGGCAACCGGGGAATCGAAGGTGGAATGCCGCGAAACTCACCGAGTCAAAGCGTTTCGCCGTTTGCGGAAGAAGTCTGATGTAGAACAAGTAGCAGAAGCATACATGCTCAAGAGGGATCACCCGAAATTCAAAGGCAACTGAATTTCGGCAACCGGGGAATCGAAGTCGGAATGCCGCGAAACTCACCGAGTCAAAGCGTTTCGCCGTTTGCGGAAGAAGGCTGATGTAGAACAAGTAGCAGAAGCATACATGCTCAAGAGGGATCACCCGAAATTCAAAGGCAACTGAATTTCGGCAACCGGGGAATCGAAGTCGGAATGCCGCGAAACTCACCGAGTCAAAGCGTTTCGCCGTTTGCGGAAAGAAGGCTGATGTAGAACAAGTAGCAGAAGCATACATGCTCAAGAGGGATCACCCGAAATTCAAAGGCAACTGAATTTCGGCAACCGGGGAATCGAAGTCGGAATGCCGCGAAACTCACCGAGTCAAAGCGTTTCGCCGTTTGCGGAAAGAAGGCTGATGTAGAACAAGTAGCAGAAGCATACATGCTCAAGAGGGATCACCCGAAATTCAAAGGCAACTGAATTTCGGCAACCGGGGAATCGAAGTCGGAATGCCGCGAAACTCACCGAGTCAAAGCGTTTCGCCGTTTGCGGAAGAAGGCTGATGTAGAACAAGTAGCAGAAGCATACATGCTCAAGAGGGATCACCCGAAATTCAAAGGCAACTGAATTTCGGCAACCGGGAATCGAAGTCGGAATGCCGCGAAACTCACCGAGTCAAAGCGTTTCGCCGTTTGCGGAAAGAAGGCTGATGTAGAACAAGTAGCAGAAGCATACATGCTCAAGAGGGATCACCCGAAATTCAAAGGCAACTGAATTTCGGCAACCGGGGAATCGAAGGTCGGAATGCCGCGAAACTCACCGAGTCAAAGCGTTTCGCCGTTTGCGGAAAGAAGGCTGATGTAGAACAAGTAGCAGAAGCATACATGCTCAAGAGGGATCACCCGAAATTCAAAGGCAACTGAATTTCGGCAACCGGGGAATCGAAGGTCGGAATGCCGCGAAACTCACCGAGTCAAAGCGTTTCGCCGTTTGCGGAAGAAGTCTGATGTAGAACAAGTAGCAGAAGCATACATGCTCAAGAGGGATCACCCGAAATTCAAAGGCAACTGAATTTCGGCAACCGGGGCATCGAAGTCGGAATGCCGCGAAACTCACCGAGTCAAAGCGTTTCGCCGTTTGCGGAAAGAAGGCTGATGTAGAACAAGTAGCAGAAGCATACATGCTCAAGAGGGATCACCCGAAATTCAAAGGCAACTGAATTTCGGCAACCGGGGAATCGAAGTCGGAATGCCGCGAAACTCACCGAGTCAAAGCGTTTCGCCGTTTGCGGAAGAAGGCTGATGTAGAACAAGTAGCAGAAGCATACATGCTCAAGAGGGATCACCCGAAATTCAAAGGCAACTGAATTTCGGCAACCGGGGAATCGAAGGTCGGAATGCCGCGAAACTCACCGAGTCAAAGCGTTTCGCCGTTTGCGGAAGAAGGCTGATGTAGAACAAGTAGCAGAAGCATACATGCTCAAGAGGGATCACCCGAAATTCAAAGGCAACTGAATTTCGGCAACCGGGGAATCGAGGTCGGAATGCCGCGAAACTCACCGAGTCAAAGCGTTTCGCCGTTTGCGGAAGAAGGCTGATGTAGAACAAGTAGCAGAAGCATACATGCTCAAGAGGGATCACCCGAAATTCAAAGGCAACTGAATTTCGGCAACCGGGGAATCGAAGTCGGAATGCCGCGAAACTCACCGAGTCAAAGCGTTTCGCCGTTTGCGGAAAGAAGGCTGATGTAGAACAAGTAGCAGAAGCATACATGCTCAAGAGGGATCACCCGAAATTCAAAGGCAACTGAATTTCGGCAACCGGGGAATCGAGGGTGGAATGCCGCGAAACTCACCGAGTCAAAGCGTTTCGCCGTTTGCGGAAAGAAGGCTGATGTAGAACAAGTAGCAGAAGCATACATGCTCAAGAGGGATCACCCGAAATTCAAAGGCAACTGAATTTCGGCAACCGGGGAATCGAAGTCGGAATGCCGCGAAACTCACCGAGTCAAAGCGTTTCGCCGTTTGCGGAAAGAAGGCTGATGTAGAACAAGTAGCAGAAGCATACATGCTCAAGAGGGATCACCCGAAATTCAAAGGCAACTGAATTTCGGCAACCGGGGAATCGAGGGTGGAATGCCGCGAAACTCACCGAGTCAAAGCGTTTCGCCGTTTGCGGAAGAAGTCTGATGTAGAACAAGTAGCAGAAGCATACATGCTCAAGAGGGATCACCCGAAATTCAAAGGCAACTGAATTTCGGCAACCGGGGCATCGAAGTCGGAATGCCGCGAAACTCACCGAGTCAAAGCGTTTCGCCGTTTGCGGAAAGAAGGCTGATGTAGAACAAGTAGCAGAAGCATACATGCTCAAGAGGGATCACCCGAAATTCAAAGGCAACTGAATTTCGGCAACCGGGGAATCGAAGGTCGGAATGCCGCGAAACTCACCGAGTCAAAGCGTTTCGCCGTTTGCGGAAAGAAGGCTGATGTAGAACAAGTAGCAGAAGCATACATGCTCAAGAGGGATCACCCGAAATTCAAAGGCAACTGAATTTCGGCAACCGGGGAATCGAAGGTCGGAATGCCGCGAAACTCACCGAGTCAAAGCGTTTCGCCGTTTGCGGAAAGAAGGCTGATGTAGAACAAGTAGCAGAAGCATACATGCTCAAGAGGGATCACCCGAAATTCAAAGGCAACTGAATTTCGGCAACCGGGGAATCGAAGTCGGAATGCCGCGAAACTCACCGAGTCAAAGCGTTTCGCCGTTTGCGTAAAGAAGGCTGATGTAGAACAAGTAGCAGAAGCATACATGCTCAAGAGGGATCACCCGAAATTCAAAGGCAACTGAATTTCGGCAACCGGGGAATCGAAGTCGGAATGCCGCGAAACTCACCGAGTCAAAGCGTTTCGCCGTTTGCGGAAGAAGGCTGATGTAGAACAAGTAGCAGAAGCATACATGCTCAAGAGGGATCACCCGAAATTCAAAGGCAACTGAATTTCGGCAACCGGGGAATCGAGGGTGGAATGCCGCGAAACTCACCGATTCAAAGCGTTTGGCCGTTTGCGGAAGAAGGCTGATGTAGAACAAGTAGCAGAAGCATACATGCTCAAGAGGGATCACCCGAAATTCAAAGGCAACTGAATTTCGGCAACCGGGGAATCGAGGGTGGAATGCCGCGAAACTCACCGAGTCAAAGCGTTTCGCCGTTTGCGTAAAGAAGGCTGATGTAGAACAAGTAGCAGAAGCATACATGCTCAATAGGGATCACCCGAAATTCAAAGGCAACTGAATTTCGGCAACCGGGGAATCGAGGGTGGAATGCCGCGAAACTCACCGAGTCAAAGCGTTTCGCCGTTTGCGGAAGAAGGCTGATGTAGAACAAGTAGCAGAAGCATACATGCTCAAGAGGGATCACCCGAAAGTCAAAGGCAACTGAATTTCGGCAACCGGGGAATCGAGGGTGGAATGCCGCGAAACTAACCGATTCAAAGCGTTTGGCCGTTTGCGGAAGAAGGCTGATGTAGAACAAGTACCAGAAGCATACATGCTCAAGAGGGATCACCCGAAATTCAAAGGCAAATGAATTTCGGCAACCGGAGCATCGAAGGTGGAATGCCGCGAAACTCACCGAGTCAAAGCCTTTCACCGTTTGCGTAAAGAAGGCTGATGTAGAACAAGTAGCAGAAGCATACATGCTCAATAGGGATCACCCAAAATTCAAAGGCAACTGAAATTCGGCAACCGGGGAATCGAGGGTGGAATGCCGCGAAACTCACCTAGTCAAAGCGTTTCGCCGTTTGCGTAAAGAAGGCTGATGTAGAACAAGTAGCAGAAGCATACATGCTCAATAGGGATCACCCGAAATTCAAAGGCAACTGAATTTCGGCAACCGGGGAATCGAGGGGGGAATGCCGCGAAACTCACCGAGTCAAAGCGTTTCACCGTTTGCGTAAAGAAGGCTGATGTAGAACAAGTAGCAGAAGCATACATGCTCAATAGGGATCCCCTGAAATTCAAAGGCAACTGAATTTCGGCAACCGGGAATCGAAGGCGGAATGCGGAGAAAGTCTCCGAGTCAAAGCGTTTCGCCGTTTGCAGAAAGAAGGCTGATGTAGAACAAGTAGCAGAAGCATACATGCTCAAGAGGGATCACCCGAAATACAAAGGCAACTGAATTTCGGCAATCGGGGCATCGAAGGCGGAATGCCGTGAAACTCACCAATTCAAAGCGTTTGGCCGTTTGCGCAAGAAGTCTCAAGTAGAACAAGTAGCAGAAGCATACATGCTCAAGAGGGATCACCCGAAATTCAAAAGCAACTGAATTTCGGCAACCAGGGAATCGAAGTCGGAATGCCGCGAAACTCACCGAGTGAAAGCGTTTCGCCGTTTGCGGAAGAAGGCTCAAGTAGAACAAGTAGGAGAAGCATACATGCTCAAGAGGGATCACCCGAAATTCAAAGGCAACTGAATTTCGGCAACCGGGGAATCGAGGGTGGAATGCCGCGAAACTCACCGAGTCAAAGCGTTTCGCCGTTTGCGTAAAGAAGGCTGATGTAGAACAAGTAGCAGAAGCATACATGCTCAAGAGGGATCACCCGAAAGTCAAAGGCAACTGAATTTCGGCAACCGGGGAATCGAGGGTGGAATGCCGCGAAACTAACCGATTCAAAGCGTTTGGCCGTTTGCGGAAGAAGGCTGATGTAGAACAAGTACCAGAAGCATACATGCTCAAGAGGGATCACCCGAAATTCAAAGGCAAATGAATTTCGGCAACCGGAGCATCGAAGGCGGAATGCCGCGAAACTCACCGAGTCAAAGCCTTTCACCGTTTGCGTAAAGAAGGTTGATGTAGAACAAGTAGCAGAAGCATACATGCTCAATAGGGATCACCCAAAATTCAAAGGCAACTGAAATTCGGCAACCGGGGAATCGAGGGTGGAATGCCGCGAAACTCACCGAGTCAAAGCGTTTCACCGTTTGCGGAAGAAGTATCAAGCAGAACAAGTAGCAGAAGCATACATGCTCAAGAGGGATCACCCGAAATTCAAAGGCAACTGAATTTCGGCAACCGGAGCATCGAGGGTGGAATGCCGCGAAACTCACCGAGTCAAAGCGTTTCGCCGTTTGCGGAAGAAGGCTGATGTAGAACAAGTAGCAGAAGCATACATGCTCAAGAGGGATCACACGAAATTCAAAGGCAACTGAATTTCGGCAACCGGGGAATCGAGGGTGGAATGCCGCGAAACTCACCGAGTCAAAGCGTTTCGTCGTTTGCGGAAGAAGGCTGATGTAGAACAAGTAGCTAGAAGCATACATGCTCAAGAGGGATCACCCGAAATTCAAAGGCAACTGAATTTCGGCAACCGGGGAATCGAGGGTGGAATGCCGCGAAACTCACCGAGTCAAAGCGTTTCGCCGTTTGCGTAAAGAAGGCTGATGTAGAACAAGTAGCAAAAGCATACATGCTCAAGAGGGATCACCCGAAATTCAAAGGCAACTGAATTTCGGCAACCGGGGAATGGAGGGTGGAATGCCGCGAAACTCACCGAGTCAAAGCGTTTCGCCGTTTGCGTAAAGAAGGCTGATGTAGAACAAGTAGGAGAAGCATACATGCTCAATAGGGATCACCCAAATTCAAAAGCAACTGAATTTCGGCAACCGGGGAATCGAGGGTGGAATGCCGCGAAACTCACCGAGTCAAAGCCTTTCGCCGTTTGCGTAAAGAAGGCTGATGTAGAACAAGTAGCAGAAGCATACATGCTCAATAGGGATCACCCGAAATTCAAAGGCAACTGAATTTCGGCAACCGGGGAATCGAGGGTGGAATGCCGCGAAACTCACCGAGTCAAAGCGTTTCGCCGTTTGCGGAAGAAGTCTGATGTAGAACAAGTACCAGAAGCATACATGCTCAAGAGGGATCACCCGAAATTCAAAGGCAAATGAATTTCGGCAACCGGAGCATCGAAGGCGGAATGCCGCGAAACTCACCGAGTCAAAGCCTTTCGCCGTTTGCGTAAAGAAGGCTGATGTAGAACATGTAGCAGAAGCATACATGCTCAAGAGGGATCACCCGAAATTCAAAGGCAACTGAATTTCGGCAACCGGGGAATGGAGGGTGGAATGCCGCGAAACTCACCGAGTCAAAGCGTTTCGCCGTTTGCGTAAAGAAGGCTGATGTAGAACAAGTAGCAAAAGCATACATGCTCAAGAGGGATCACCCGAAATTCAAAGGCAACTGAATTTCGGCAACTGAGGAATGGAGGGTGGAATGCCGCGAAACTCACCGAGTCAAAGCGTTTCGCCGTTTGCGTAAAGAAGGCTGATGTAGAACAAGTAGGAGAAGCATACATGCTCAATAGGGATCACCCAAATTCAAAAGCAACTGAATTTCGGCAACCGGGGAATCGAGGGTGGAATGCCGCGAAACTCACCGAGTCAAAGCGTTTCGCCGTTTGCGTAAAGAAGGCTGATGTAGAACAAGTAGCAGAAGCATACATGCTCAATAGGGATCACCCGAAATTCAAAGGCAACTGAATTTCGGCAACCGGGGAATCGAGGGTGGAATGCCGCGAAACTCACCGAGTCAAAGCGTTTCGCCGTTTGCGGAAGAAGGCTGATGTAGAACAAGTAGCAGAAGCATACATGCTCAAGAGGGATCACCCGAAATTCAAAGGCAACTGAATTTCGGCAACCGGGGAATCGAGGGTGGAATGCCGCGAAACTCACCGATTCAAAGCGTTTGGCCGTTTGCGGAAGAAGTCTGATGTAGAACAAGTAGCAGAAGCATACATGCTCAAGAGGGATCACCCGAAATTCAAAGGCAATTGAATTTCGGCAACCGGGGAATCGAAGGGTGGAATGCCGCGAAACTCACCGAGTCAAAGCGTTTCGCCGTTTGCGTAAAGAAGGCTGATGTAGAACAAGTAGCAGAAGCATACATGCTCAATAGGGATCACCCGAAATTCAAAGGCAACTGAATTTCGGCAACCGGGGAATCGAGGGTGGAATGCCGCGAAACTCACCGAGTCAAAGCGTTTCGCCGTTTGCGGAAGAAGGCTGATGTAGAACAAGTAGCAGAAGCATACATGCTCAAGAGGGATCACCCGAAAGTCAAAGGCAACTGAATTTCGGCAACCGGGGAATCGAGGGTGGAATGCCGCGAAACTAACCGATTCAAAGCGTTTGGCCGTTTGCGGAAGAAGGCTGATGTAGAACAAGTACCAGAAGCATACATGCTCAAGAGGGATCACCCGAAATTCAAAGGCAAATGAATTTCGGCAACCGGAGCATCGAAGGTGGAATGCCGCGAAACTCACCGAGTCAAAGCCTTTCACCGTTTGCGTAAAGAAGGCTGATGTAGAACAAGTAGCAGAAGCATACATGCTCAATAGGGATCACCCAAAATTCAAAGGCAACTGAAATTCGGCAACCGGGGAATCGAGGGTGGAATGCCGCGAAACTCACCTAGTCAAAGCGTTTCGCCGTTTGCGTAAAGAAGGCTGATGTAGAACAAGTAGCAGAAGCATACATGCTCAATAGGGATCACCCGAAATTCAAAGGCAACTGAATTTCGGCAACCGGGGAATCGAGGGGGGAATGCCGCGAAACTCACCGAGTCAAAGCGTTTCACCATTTGCGTAAAGAAGGCTGATGTAGAACAAGTAGCAGAAGCATACATGCTCAATAGGGATCCCCTGAAATTCAAAGGCAACTGAATTTCGGCAACCGGGAATCGAAGGCGGAATGCGGAGAAAGTCTCCGAGTCAAAGCGTTTCGCCGTTTGCAGAAAGAAGGCTGATGTAGAACAAGTAGCAGAAGCATACATGCTCAAGAGGGATCACCCGAAATACAAAGGCAACTGAATTTCGGCAATCGGGGCATCGAAGGCGGAATGCCGTGAAACTCACCAATTCAAAGCGTTTGGCTGTTTGCGCAAGAAGTCTCAAGTAGAACAAGTAGCAGAAGCATACATGCTCAAGAGGGATCACCCGAAATTCAAAAGCAACTGAATTTCGGCAACCAGGGAATCGAAGTTGGAATGCCGCGAAACTCACCGAGTGAAAGCGTTTCGCCGTTTGCGGAAGAAGGCTCAAGTAGAACAAGTAGGAGAAGCATACATGCTCAAGAGGGATCACCCGAAATTCAAAGGCAACTGAATTTCGGCAACCGGGGAATCGAGGGTGGAATGCCGCGAAACTCACCGAGTCAAAGCGTTTCGCCGTTTGCGTAAAGAAGGCTGATGTAGAACAAGTAGCAGAAGCATACATGCTCAAGAGGGATCACCTGAAAGTCAAAGGCAACTGAATTTCGGCAACCGGGGAATCGAGGGTGGAATGCCGCGAAACTAACCGATTCAAAGCGTTTGGCCGTTTGCGGAAGAAGGCTGATGTAGAACAAGTACCAGAAGCATACATGCTCAAGAGGGATCTCCCGAAATTCAAAGGCAAATGAATTTCGGCAACCGGAGCATCGAAGGCGGAATGCCGCGAAACTCACCGAGTCAAAGCCTTTCACCGTTTGCGTAAAGAAGGTTGATGTAGAACAAGTAGCAGAAGCATACATGCTCAATAGGGATCACCCAAAATTCAAAGGCAACTGAAATTCGGCAACCGGGGAATCGAGGGTGGAATGCCGCGAAACTCACCGAGTCAAAGCGTTTCACCGTTTGCGGAAGAAGTATCAAGCAGAACAAGTAGCAGAAGCATACATGCTCAAGAGGGATCACCCGAAATTCAAAGGCAACTGAATTTCGGCAACCGGAGCATCGAGGTGGAATGCCGCGAAACTCACGGAGTCAAAGCGTTTCGTCGTTTGCGGAAGAAGGCTGATTTAGAACAAGTAGCAAAGCATACATGCTCAAGAGGGATCACACGAAATTCAAAGGCAACTGAATTTCGGCAACCGGGGAATGGAGGGTGGAATGCCGCGAAACTCACCGAGTCAAAGCGTTTCGCGTTTGCGGAAGAAGGCTGATGTAGAACAAGTAGCTAGAAGCATACATGCTCAAGAGGGATCACCCGAAATTCAAAGGCAACTGAATTTCGGCAACCGGGGAATCGAAGGGTGGAATGCCGCGAAACTCACCGAGTCAAAGCGTTTCGCCGTTTGCGTAAAGAAGGCTGATGTAGAACAAGTAGCAGAAGCATACATGCTCAAGAGGGATCACCCGAAATTCAAAGGCAACTGAATTTCGGCAACCGGGGAATGGAGGGTGGAATGCCGCGAAACTCACCGAGTCAAAGCGTTTCGCCGTTTGCGTAAAGAAGGCTGATGTAGAACAAGTAGGAGAAGCATACATGCTCAATAGGGATCACCCAAATTCAAAGCAACTGAATTTCGGCAACCGGGGAATCGAGGGGGGAATGCCGCGAAACTCACCGAGTCAAAGCCTTTCGCCGTTTGCGTAAAGAAGGCTGATGTAGAACAAGTAGCAGAAGCATACATGCTCAATAGGGATCACCCGAAATTCAAAGGCAACTGAATTTCGGCAACCGGGAATCGAAGGTGGAATGCCGCGAAACTCACCGAGTCAAAGCGTTTCGCCGTTTGCGGAAGAAGGCTGATGTAGAACAAGTAGCAGAAGCATACATGCTCAAGAGGGATCACCCGAAATTCAAAGGCAACTGAATTTCGGCAACCGGAGCATCGAAGGCGGAATGCCGCGAAACTCACCGAGTCAAAGCGTTTCGCCGTTTGCGTAAAGAAGGCTGATGTAGAACAAGTAGCAGAAGCATACATGCTCAAGAGGGATCACCCGAAATTCAAAGGCAACTGAATTTCGGCAACCGGGGAATCGAAGGTGGAATGCCGCGAAACTCACCGAGTCAAAGCGTTTCGCCGTTTGCGGAAAGAAGGCTGATGTAGAACAAGTAGCAGAAGCATACATGCTCAAGAGGGATCACCCGAAATTCAAAGGCAACTGAATTTCGGCAACCTGAGGAATCGAGGTGGAATGCCGCGAAACTCACCGAGTCAAAGCGTTTCGCCGTTTGCGGAAAGAAGGCTGATGTAGAACAAGTAGCAGAAGCATACATGCTCAAGAGGGATCACCCGAAATTCAAAGGCAACTGAATTTCGGCAACCGGGGAATCGAAGGTGGAATGCCGCGAAACTCACCGAGTCAAAGCGTTTCGCCGTTTGCGGAAAGAAGGCTGATGTAGAACAAGTAGCAGAAGCATACATGCTCAAGAGGGATCACCCGAAATTCAAAGGCAACTGAATTTCGGCAACCGGGGAATCGAAGGTGGAATGCCGCGAAACTCACCGAGTCAAAGCGTTTCGCCGTTTGCGGAAGAAGGCTGATGTAGAACAAGTAGCAGAAGCATACATGCTCAAGAGGGATCACCCGAAATTCAAAGGCAACTGAATTTCGGCAACCGGGGAATCGAAGGGTGGAATGCCGCGAAACTCACCGAGTCAAAGCGTTTCGCCGTTTGCGGAAGAAGGCTGATGTAGAACAAGTAGCAGAAGCATACATGCTCAAGAGGGATCACCCGAAATTCAAAGGCAAATGAATTTCGGCAACCGGAGCATCGAAGGCGGAATGCCGCGAAACTCACCGAGTCAAAGCCTTTCGCCGTTTGCGTAAAGAAGGCTGATGTAGAACAAGTAGCAGAAGCATACATGCTCAATAGGGATCACCCAAAATTCAAAGGCAACTGAAATTCGGCAACCGGGGAATCGAGGGTGGAATGCCGCGAAACTCACCGAGTCAAAGCGTTTCACCGTTTGCGGAAGAAGTATCAAGCAGAACAAGTAGCAGAAGCATACATGCTCAAGAGGGATCACCCGAAATTCAAAGGCAACTGAATTTCGGCAACCGGAGCATCGAGGGTGGAATGCCGCGAAACTCACGGAGTCAAAGCGTTTCGTCGTTTGCGGAAGAAGGCTGATTTAGAACAAGTAGCAAAAGCATACATGCTCAAGAGGGATCACACGAAATTCAAAGGCAACTGAATTTCGGCAACCGGGGAATGGAGGGTGGAATGCCGCGAAACTCACCGAGTCAAAGCGTTTCGTCGTTTGCGGAAGAAGGCTGATGTAGAACAAGTAGCTAAAGCATACATGCTCAAGAGGGATCACCCGAAATTCAAAGGCAACTGAATTTCGGCAACCGGGGAATGGAGGGTGGAATGCCGCGAAACTCACCGAGTCAAAGCGTTTCGCCGTTTGCGTAAAGAAGGCTGATGTAGAACAAGTAGCAAAAGCATACATGCTCAAGAGGGATCACCCGAAATTCAAAGGCAACTGAATTTCGGCAACCGGGGAATGGAGGGTGGAATGCCGCGAAACTCACCGAGTCAAAGCGTTTCGCCGTTTGCGTAAAGAAGGCTGATGTAGAACAAGTAGGAGAAGCATACATGCTCAATAGGGATCACCCAAATTCAAAAGCAACTGAATTTCGGCAACCGGGGAATCGAGGGTGGAATGCCGCGAAACTCACCGAGTCAAAGCGTTTCGCCGTTTGCGTAAAGAAGGCTGATGTAGAACAAGTAGCAGAAGCATACATGCTCAATAGGGATCACCCGAAATTCAAAGGCAACTGAATTTCGGCAACCGGGGAATCGAGGGTGGAATGCCGCGAAACTCACCGAGTCAAAGCGTTTCGCCGTTTGCGGAAGAAGTCTGATGTAGAACAAGTAGCAGAAGCATACATGCTCAAGAGGGATCACCCGAAATTCAAAGGCAAATGAATTTCGGCAACCGGAGCATCGAAGGCGGAATGCCGCGAAACTCACCGAGTCAAAGCGTTTCGCCGTTTGCGTAAAGAAGGCTGATGTAGAACAAGTAGCAGAAGCATACATGCTCAAGAGGGATCACCCGAAATTCAAAGGCAACTGAATTTCGGCAACCGGGGAATGGAGGGTGGAATGCCGCGAAACTCACCGAGTCAAAGCGTTTCGCCGTTTGCGTAAAGAAGGCTGATGTAGAACAAGTAGCAGAAGCATACATGCTCAAGAGGGATCACCCGAAATTCAAAGGCAACTGAATTTCGGCAACTGGGAATCGAAGGTGGAATGCCGCGAAACTCACCGAGTCAAAGCGTTTCGCCGTTTGCGGAAAGAAGGCTGATGTAGAACAAGTAGCAGAAGCATACATGCTCAATAGGGATCACCCGAAATTCAAAGGCAACTGAATTTCGGCAACCGGGGAATCGAAGGTGGAATGCCGCGAAACTCACCGAGTCAAAGCGTTTCGCCGTTTGCGGAAAGAAGGCTGATGTAGAACAAGTAGCAGAAGCATACATGCTCAATAGGGATCACCCGAAATTCAAAGGCAACTGAATTTCGGCAACCGGGGAATCGAGGGTGGAATGCCGCGAAACTCACCGAGTCAAAGCGTTTCGCCGTTTGCGGAAAGAAGGCTGATGTAGAACAAGTAGCAGAAGCATACATGCTCAAGAGGGATCACCCGAAATTCAAAGGCAACTGAATTTCGGCAACCGGGGAATCGAGGTGGAATGCCGCGAAACTAACCGATTCAAAGCGTTTGGCCGTTTGCGGAAGAAGGCTGATGTAGAACAAGTACCAGAAGCATACATGCTCAAGAGGGATCACCCGAAATTCAAAGGCAAATGAATTTCGGCAACCGGAGCATCGAAGGTGGAATGCCGCGAAACTCACCGAGTCAAAGCCTTTCACCGTTTGCGTAAAGAAGGCTGATGTAGAACAAGTAGCAGAAGCATACATGCTCAATAGGGATCACCCGAAATTCAAAGGCAACTGAAATTTCGGCAACCGGGGAATCGAGGTGGAATGCCGCGAAACTCACCGAGTCAAAGCGTTTCGCCGTTTGCGTAAAGAAGGCTGATGTAGAACAAGTAGCAGAAGCATACATGCTCAAGAGGGATCACCCGAAATTCAAAGGCAACTGAATTTCGGCAACCTGGGAATCGAGGGGGAATGCCGCGAAACTCACCGAGTCAAAGCCTTTCGCCGTTTGCGTAAAGAAGGCTGATGTAGAACAAGTAGCAGAAGCATACATGCTCAATAGGGATCACCCGAAATTCAAAGGCAACTGAATTTCGGCAACCGGGGAATCGAGGGTGGAATGCCGCGAAACTCACCGAGTCAAAGCGTTTCGCCGTTTGCGGAAGAAGTCTGATGTAGAACAAGTAGCCAGAAGCATACATGCTCAAGAGGGATCACCCGAAATTCAAAGGCAAATGAATTTCGGCAACCGGAGCATCGAAGGCGGAATGCCGCGAAACTCACCGAGTCAAAGCCTTTCGCCGTTTGCGTAAAGAAGGCTGATGTAGAACATGTAGCAGAAGCATACATGCTCAAGAGGGATCACCCGAAATACAAAGGCAACTGAATTTCGGCAACCGGGGCAATCGAAGTCGGAATGCCGTGAAACTCACCATTCAAGCGTTTGGCCGTTTGCGGCAAGAAGTCTCAAGTAGACAAGTAGCGAAGCATACATGCTCAAGAGGGATCACC
>JAAWWB010002209.1:0-22613 GCA_018804465.1 Populus tomentosa | reverse complement strand
AGCCAGCATACCCTGCGAGAATTTGTCCACCATTGATTCTACAGAGAAAGGATCTCAAAAAGGCAATATGATAAAAAAGGATGATCTGAACAAATTCATTGCCCTAGAACAAAGGATGAGGGCATTTGAGGGAATTCACCTATATGATCCTATAAAGGCTGCTGAGATGTGTTTAGTGCCCAACATTGTCATTCCCAAAAATTTTAGAGTGCCAGAATTTGTTAAATATACGGTAACTCAATGCCCTATAACTCATCTCAAAGCATACTGCAACAAAATGGCTGAGGTTGTTCATGATGAGAAACTGCTGATTCATTTCTTTCAAGACAGTCTGAGTAATGTCGCCCTTACTTGGTATATGCGGTTGGACAATACCAAGGTTAAAAAATGGAAGGATTTAGTTGATGCCTTCATGAGGCAATATAAGTTCAATATAGACGTGGGCCCTGATCGTTTAAGCTTGCAAGCTATGGAGAAGGACAACAAGGAGTCTGTAAGAGAATACGCCCGGAGATGGAGTGAGTTAGCTGCACAAGTTAACCCTCCCATGTTGGAAAAAGGAGATGATCAATTTATTTTCCGACACCTTTAAAGCTCCGTACTTTAAATACTTGGTTAGAAGCTCTGCATAACATTTCACTGACCTGGTTGTTATAGCCGAGAAGATTGAACAAGCCATTGGGTTAGGTAAGATTGCTAACCCGACTGAGAAGAACGGTTTCACTGAAGGTGGTTGCCAAGGCACTTATCATTTCTATAGCTAATCGCTTCACATCGACTCCTAGAAATCAACTATCTTGAAGATAAAGCTATGGTGATATTAGGTCGAGAATGATCTACATTTGATTTCAATTGACTGTTGAAAAGATGCCTTTGTCGAGGAGAGTGAATGATTGAAATATTCCAGAAATTCCAATCAATGGTCGCTAAATGTTTAGCCCCTTTATATGTTATCATGCCAGTATTCATAGCCCAAGATGTTGTCATAAGCTCTTTCTTGTTGAACTTATTTTCTAAAGTTTCAATGAAAATAATGAGTTTGTCATTCAATCGTGTTTATGATTAGCATTATTCATTTTTCTGAGAGAGTTTTCTTATAAAGATTCACAAACACATCTTTGAAGCCTTGTGCAATCTCATAGACGCAATTCATCTCTTTTACCAAAAATCAGTTTCCCTATTGGAGTTTTGAAAAAATTGATCTGGCATTTTGATTTCAAAAAAAATAATTTGATGTTTATTCAAAAACGATATTTTTGACATTCTACTTGTAGAATTACAAGTGAATCAAGCAACTCCATCATTGAGGTGACTAAATTATAAAAACAATTGTGAAAAAAAAAGAATAAACACCCTTACCCCATTACTCTTAAATCATGTGTTTTAAATGTATGAATAATGGTATGTAGTGAACTTGTTGCTCATAACTCATGAAATGCATCTTTGCAAAGAATAAACCATCACACTATACGAGGTCAAAGTTTATTGATCATAGTTGCTTGCTTGTGAAATGAGGAAAGGCCATCTTTATTATTCCTTTCACGTTCTAAAATAAGTACATCCCTTGCAAACCCTTTTGAGCCTGAATAATTTTCTTTCATAAAAAAAATCCCGACTAAGATCACACCCTACACTGGGGGTAAGTGAAATTTCAATGATAAAGAAGGATGATAAAGCCGTGAGAAAGCCTAAAGGCAAAAGAGCCCAAGAAACTCAAATGCTAGGGATCATGCCCACATCAAAAAAAAAGAGGGCAAGTGAAATTTCAATGATCAAGAAAGAGGATAAAGCTGTGAGAAAGCCAAAAGGCAAAAGAGCCCAAGAAACTCAAATACTAGGGGGCATGCCCAAATCACAAGAAAAAGTGATAACCAAGATAAAGTGAGTATGCTCTAGCGAAGCAATGAAAAAGAAGAAAAAGGGGGCAAATCAAAGAAGAGCGGCAAAGGAAAATATGAATGACGTCGAAAGTCAAACTATTGATCGTGATCTTCAGTCTTTGAAACCCTAAAACACTCTTTGAGCCTTATGAATCCTTTTCTTTCATAGCCAAAAACCATAGCCTACATTACGTGCCTGTAGAAGTCCTTTCTAATCAAGCAAGCAAGCAATATAGAACAATAAACAATGCTCTCAAAATGCAAAGATACTTTTTCATAAGATTCATTACATCAATAATAAACTACTCATTATTATTCATGCTGATAAAAATAAATGTTCAAAAAGAGACAGGTTTTTCTCATACAAAACCTCAAGCTTTTTTCTCGAGCCCTTCACTTCGAAACAAAAGGTCATCTCATGACATATTCTCACCGAAGACCTCATTACCAAACACATGAGCAAATAATCTCTTTCCAAGAAAGAAAATAACCAAGGAGTTGCAAGATTTCAAAAGCAAATTATTTTAGACTCACATCGAAATAAATTTTGTTTTCAAAATGCAAGATCAAGATTTCAAGATTCATTCTAGACTCATATTCCTTCACAAATGAGAGAATGACCTTTTAAAATCATTATTCATCTAAGTCAGTGACATAGCACACTTGGGGGCAATGACCAGTACAAGGGGACAACATTGTGTTTAAGGAAAATCTATCATCTCTTACAACAAGACAAGGGGAATTTTGGTTACAAAAGACAGCTCGATCCTTTCAGCAAGTGACACCGAATGTTTCTAGCAGTGAAACGAGGAGTAATGAGTGGTCCTCTCAAACTATTTGACGAATCAGAAAATCTTTAGCAAGCAAGTGGGTCACGATGGGCACCACAAATGCTGAGTTGCATGTGCAAATAAATTTGAAAATAGACTTACATGGGCCAACTCGAGTGGGCTAGAAAGCTAAACGACAAAGATGACTCAAATCCGATAGCAAGATCTCACCAACCAAGCAACGAGAAGATTAAGAAGAAATGGGGGGCCTATATTTCAAATCAGGTAAAGGTGCATGCATATCATTAAACTTTAGAACATTGGATAATGAGTTTTGCAAATTTTATTAGAGAAAATTCTAACTGAATCCATCAAGCGGAAGGCCCAACTTGAAATGGCGAACATTGAAATTGCTTTTGAAAATTTTTACTTTTGAGAATTTTTCAACATGGGCAAGTCGCCCATGAGAATTAGACCACCTGAAAAATCTCTCTATTTTTCCACCACCTTTCAATTTCCACTCCTGAGGTAGTGCATTTCCTATCCTACCTCCATTCCAGCGCGCCTTCGAGCCCTCGTCTTATCTCCATTCGAGCGCGCCTTCGAGCTCTCATCTGAGTTTCATTTGAGCGTGCCTTCGAGCCCTCGTTGAGTTCATTCGATGCGCGCCTTTGAGCCCTCGACCATCTGAGGTAGTGCATTTCCTATCCTACCTCCATTTGAGCGCGCCTTCGAGCCCTCGTCTTATCTCCATTCGAGCGCGCCTTCGAACCCTCGTCTGAGTTTCTTTTCGAGCGCGCCTTCAAGCCCTCGACCATCATAGGTAGTGCATTTCTATCCCTACCTCCATTCGAGCGCGCCTTCGAGCCCTTGTCTGAGTTTCTTTTCGAGCGCGGCTTCGAGGCCCTCGTCTTATTTATTTTCGAGAGCGCCTTCGAGCCCTCGACCATCAAAGGTATTGCATTTTCTATCCTATCTCCATTCGAGGCATGCCTTCGAGCCCTCGTCTTATCTCCATTCGAGCGCGCCTTCGAGCCCTCGTCCTTATCTCATTCGAGCGCGCCTTCGAGCCCTCGTCTTATTAAAAAAAAAATCCTTGTATTGTTCCACTGGGCAGGTAACCCATTACAATGTGACCCACCTGGGCAGGTAACCCATTACAATGTGACCATCTGGGCCCGGTAACCCATTACAATATATCATCCTATACTGGGCAGGGTAACCCATTACAATGTGACCATCTGGGCTGGTAACCCATTACAATATAACCAACTGGGCAGGTAACCCATTACAATGTGACCATCTGGGCTGGTAACCCGTACAATATACCAACTGGGCAGGTAACCCATTACAATGTGACCACCTGGGCTGGTAACCCATTACAATATACCAACTGGACCGGTAACCCATTACAATATACCATCCTATACTGGGCAGGTAACCCATTACAATGTGACCATTTGGGTCGGTAACCCATTACAATATACCATCCTATACTGGGCAGGTAACCCATTACAATGTGACCATCTGGGGTCGGTAACCCATTACAATATACCATCACAAAAAAAAAAATTCCTCGTATTTTTCAATCATTGGGCAGGTCGCCTGGAACAATTACACCACTCCCGAAATTCTTCGCGTTTCTTTTATCATTGGGCAGGTTGCCTAAAACAATTTGATCCATAAAAAAAAAGTGAGTCGTCTTCCAAATAACTTGTCCTCTCTATAAAGGTCATGTGTAAATCTATTGTTTTCAAGCTAAAAATAAAATAAAAAAGAAGCAAAAGTTTTTTCTTGTATCTAATTTTCTTTATAAATTTACTACACAAAGCTAAAGAAAATGAAATTCTCTAATATCGTTGCATAGTAAATATTATAAAGAGGGGGCAACTGTCATAACCCAATTTTGAACAAATAATAAAAATTAAATATAGTTGACAATGGGGTTAAGACAACAAATTTCAAAATTCAGGGATGAAATTATCAGATTTGAGAATAAATTGATCAGAAATTGAAGAATATTAAGTTTGGAAAATTTACTAAAATTTGGATTATTTTAATTAATGAAATTAGAAGAATTAATAAGTTCGTGGACTTAATTAAACTTTGATTTAATTAATTAAATAAATTCAGGGACTTAATTGAAATTTATCCAAAAGGGCAAAATTGATAGAATTAATTAAGGACCAAATTGAATAATCCAGGAATTAAGGACTGTTTTGTAAATACTATACCAATTTAGGGATTTAATTGAAATTTATCAAAAAAAAAGGGCAAAATTAAAAGAATTTTTATTTGCTTAGGGGTCCAATTGCAGAATTCCAAAGTTCAGGGGTTCAAATTGAAAATTCCCGTTTTCCAGCCAAAACGGCACCATGCTAAGCAACAGCCGTGCGTTCTTCTCCTTCCCGCTTCAACATGGAAGCTCCCGATTCAACAGGGGAGCTGATAATCCTCACAAATCTGATCTTGGACCACGTCTCTTGCCCATGATCTCGGTGGTGGAGGCATAAACACAGTCCTGCAAAGATAGGACGCAGGGGAAGGGTTTAGCTTGGCCTATAACAAGGAAGAAGAAAACCCAGAAAGAGGAGGAAGAAAAACCCAGAAAAAACCCAGAAAGAACGAAAGAGAAACCCATAATTTACCCAGAAAAACAGAGCTAGAACAGGAAACCGAACAAAAAAAGAACCCAAAACAGAGCAATTAATCCAGAAAAAAAAAATAGAGCAAACAAAACACAAAAAAAAGAAGAAGAGAAAGATACAAAGAAGAACAGCAACATCAATCCAGATTTCATCCCTGCTAAAAACCGGTTTTCGTCCGAACTGTGTTCGCCCCTGCAGAAACCCAATTGATCACCGAACCGTGGTTATTGACATAGAGCAGGTCGAGCCACACCGTCATTCCAACCTGCCTCAGCATCACCAGAAACAGAAGCAGCCGACTCAAAGCAGCCACACCAGCGTTGCAGTCTTCTTCAATCGCCAGAAACAGGTGCGCCTTTTCATTTTTCTCTGTTCTTCGTGTTCAAATAATTGTTTGAACAGTGCGAAGGTAATTTAATTACCTTCCCACTGTTGATGCACGCGTGATCTGTTTCACGCGTGCATCTTGTTTTTAGCCGGGTCACTGGCCCAAGCCAGTGACCCAGGCCGGGCTAACTAGGTTCAGCCCAGCCCCTGTGGGGCTGAGCTAAGCCCAGCCACCAATATACATGCTGGGCTGGATTTAGCCCAGCCCAGCCCCAAAAAATAAAAATAAAAACAGAAAAATAAAAACAGGTAGAGAAAAATAAAAAATAAAAAATGTGTATGCATAAATAAAAATAATAAAAATTTATTGGTTTATTCACTAACGCCAGAGTTAGGAATGAAAATACCGGTTTAAATTTATATTATTTTTATTCGTTGTATTTTATTTTATTTAGCTAGAAAAATAAAAAAAATATATGCATGCATAAAAATAAATGTATTATTATTTATTTATTCACTGGCGCTAGAGTCGGGAATAAAAAAACATTTGATTTAAATTTATTTTTTTTAGCTACGTAATATTTATCAACTCCAGAGTTGGAAATATTCGTAGTTAATATTCACTGGCGCCAGAGTCAGGAATATGGTAAGCAAATTTTCATAACATAAAAAAAATAAACATTTAGCAATTTAAGACGAAACTAGCAATGCAGCCTGCCTCAGGCAGGACGTTTAAGGGGTGATAATATCTTCCCTTTTACGTAACCAGTCCCGAACAATAGAATCTCTGTTGACTAGGTGGCGACTCCTTAAACAAGACCATTTCCCCATTAAAGAACAGGATGCTAGAAATCCGTTCTTTCCAAAGATTTTAAATTTTTAAGGCCGCCGCGATGTCGGGTGCGACAGTGCTAATGCATTTTTTATGTTCATTTGATTAGTTAAAAAATAGATTTCAAAACGGTTTTTTTTTTTTTTTGTGACAACACATGAAAAGTATGTTATTCTTTTATATTTGCATAAAAAAATTAAAAAAAGTAATTGTTTTATTTATTGTAATACTTGGTTTTGAGGTTATGATAAGTTGTTTTAAGGTTATTTATATTTCCATATCTCAAATGCTTGTATTAAAAAATGATGATAGGAAAATGAGGAATTATACTAGAAAGTTATTTTGTTTTGTTGAAATTTAAATGAGTGCTCTTCTTTCGAAAGAAAAAAAAAAATGATATTGTTTTTAGATAAAAAAAAATTATTCTAGAGATGTAATAACGATTCTTCACCCAGACTCAAGAACCACGTTCATTGGAACAATGTAATAACAATTTTTTTCTTTCCATAAAATATAATTGAACTAGCTATTGGCAGTTGTGAGGTTTTTGCACAAGGATCATCCATCATTATCAAATTGTTCGGGGTGCAAGTACATCTTTTTTCATTTTAAAAGAATAGGAATTCTCGTCTCTTATCAATGAAAAATTGGAATGGGAGTGGCAAACTAGTATTTTGGTCACTAGGAACCCTAACTAGTCTCAAAGATTGGGTACAGGGACTGATTGCGTAAAGGGAAGGTATTAGCAACCCAAATACACCCTACCTAAGGTAAGCTGTATTGTTTTATTGTCTGATAAATCTAAGGTCTTCTCATGTTTTTCTAGTTGTTGGTTCATCTATGGTTAAGAAAAGTCTTTCTTGGTAAGGAGATCCTTATCTTATCGGGTAAAACCTAACTGTTCTAACGTTAACAAAACAATTTAATATCCAGAATACATCTTATGAATAAGGTCGGAACCACATATATTAAAAGAAAACAAAATAATGTTTTTGGAATTTTTGAAATATTAGCCTAGTTCTCGTGTCTTTAATAAATTAGTTATTAAAGCCAAAATGTATGCTAATACATATTTTTTAAAAAAAAAATTTCTTTGTTGTATGAAAATACAATATGATGATTTTCTTTTAATTTTTGAGAGACTTGGCCATATGCATGAAAATAAAAACATTTTCTTTTAATGTCTTGATGAAAACCGGATATTTTGATACCAAATTTGTATCTTTACAATATAAAAATACAAATCGATATTGATCAAAATGCTGCAGTAAAACATATACGAGAAAATCAAAAAAAAAAATTTATAAGATTTATGGATTTTTCTTCGGACTGGGCCCAACCCGGCCTATGTGGCAGGGCTGCACCCAGCTGGTTTCTACCAACAAGCATGCATGAACAATCCACGCACGCTTGCTACAGTCATGGTGTAATTAATCTTCAAGTGCATAGTGTTTGTGCATTATCTGCAAAGTTGGAGAAGTTTACCTGGAAGCAACAAAGGTAATAACATACTTTGGACCTCTATCTTCTCCTTTTCGTTTGTTTTTCTTCTGGTTCTTCTAGTTCTTCCTCTTTTTTTTTTTGTTTCTGTTTGCCGTCTCTCGTCTCTCTCATTTTCTTCTTCCCTGTTCCCTGGTGCATCATGTGAACCGCTCAGATGTCACGTGCTCAAGATAGAGCGGCCGTATATCTATCGGGATGCATATCAGTTTGAAAACCCTCCAAATTGCGGACATCGTTCTAGCCTTGGAGACCATTATCTCATGCGGGTTTTTCTACCTTTTTTTTTCTTCGTACCAAAAAACACACAACCTACTTTCATAGCGAGAAATTAAATTTGAAACATAATTTTTTTTTCTAAAAACATGTATAGTTTTCGATGTTACCTAGTGGCCATGTGATTTTCCCACACCCTCCTCACAACAGTGTCATGTGCACTATCCCAATTGAATTTGTCCTGTGTATAAATAATTAATTTTAAATAAAAATAATAATTTATATATAATTATATTAATAATTTATTAGAAATAAGCTGGAAATTATAAATTAACTCCAACCTCAAATCTGTCAAACCATGCATTGATTTGAGGTGTTCATTCAGGATGTCTGGATATCAAACTCTATTGAAATAATAGAATCTCCATTGACGATTTAAACGCCAATGATATTACTCGGGCAGCCTCAATGTTTGTGAACCTGAAAATAAATTAAATTAATGAAATAATGATTAATTATTCATAAATTATGTTATAATTAAAACAAAACTAAAACCTTAACAAACTTACATTGAAAGGTCGTCCTTCCACTGTGCCTCGTACTTGCGGGTGAATTTAATTATTTCAAAACAGCACATGTAATCCAGTAATTCAATAAAGTTTTAACAATTTACAAACAAATACAATCATACAAAATCTAAAACCAACCATAACAATTATAAAATTATACATTCATATACTACAAGTTTGTTTGAGAAATAATAATAAAGCATGTACATCTACTAACAAAATACATATACTATAAAAACAATAAAATTAACTTTTAAACGTCAAAATTTAAAAATATAAAGTTACTTATAAAAATGATAAAATATATCGGTAAATCAGAACACAGATGTTGTGACCACAAAACTTTAAGAAATATGACTTGTTGTGCTGAGAAGAGGGAGATTTTTTTTGGGGGGTGGTTGTGTTGAGATGGGGAAGAAGAAGGAGAAATAGGGGAGGAGAAGGTTGGCAGAGTGGGCATATATTAACTTTTACTGATGGATTCACCGACGGAATTATTTCATCTGGGAGTCTGTCGGCTATTCTGACGGCAAACGGGACACGTCACCGTATGGAGCTGCCATTTTGAATCACTCGATGATTTCGTCATGATTTTAACCGATTAACTGGTTAGCTGCCGTTTTGAATCACTCGGTGATTTCATCATGATTTTAACCGATTAACCAGTCATGTCACTGTACGGAGCTTTCGTTTTGAATCCCTCAATGATTTTGTCAGAAAAAATCCTCCACGTTACCGAACCATCTTTTTCTAATTCTGAACATTCATATGTAATTCTATCATTAACTACCGACCGAATGTTTCTGTCGGTATATACAGATGGAATGACGGACAGAAAAACTTTTGTCAGTCATTGCGACCTCAAATTACCGATAAAAGTATTCCCTCGGTAATCTGTTAGAATTAAGTGAATTTCTAGTAGTGTCCAAGGAAGCAAAACTTCTTGAGTTGGCGTCTAAGGGCATTTTCATCTTTTCACACTAGTATTTTGGTGATGGTTATGTGGGATTAGGGGCAATTTGGTATTTTAATAAATGTAAAGTATAATTAAAAAAAGTAACTAGTGCATGCAAGGCACTCATCAGCGCATGTGAGGCACGTGTAGCGCCTC
The DNA here is from genome assembly GCA_018804465.1 of Populus tomentosa. Lineage (NCBI taxonomy): Eukaryota > Viridiplantae > Streptophyta > Magnoliopsida > Malpighiales > Salicaceae > Populus > Populus tomentosa. The sequence continues at coordinate 12,760 of JAAWWB010002209.1, read as the reverse complement.
CTAGAGGCAAAACAAATGCTATTTTTATCGTGTCGCTAAAATTCTCATAGCTTCCTTTCCTGTTAGAGCATTGCCCATAGTCGTTGGTGAGGTGGTTTTCGTTGGAGGTTTTTTTTTTTTTTTTTTCAATTTGATCCTTATTTTTTCATTTAATTTTGCTCCTTTTGTTAAATTAATTTTTCTTTAAATTTCACCATTCAATAAAAAATAACTAGTTCCCCTCTAATATATTTATTTTTATTTCAATATCGATCATTATTCTTTTAATTGTAATTTTTTGTTTTAGATCCTTTTGTATAATTATTTTTTTTTTTCAATTTCATCCTCAATATTAATTGGTTAGGTGTTGGAACTCATGGTTTTACCAGGTGGAGTGTTTCCGGTCTAATAACCTGAGTCGCAGGTTTGGAAAGTTAATGTCCATTGATATTGTTTTTTTGACAACTAAAAAAAAATCAAGTTATTTAACTCAGTTGAGTCTATGACCTGTATTGCAAATTTTGTTTTTAAACATGCTTGCGCCGCTTGAATATCATTTTTTTATACAAGAATAAATGGCCCTGCATGCGGTGTAGTGCGGGTTGTTGAGCTGGTGTTTTAGCTAACGCATCAATTTAAGCAACCTTGCAGTTTTGTAATAAAGTTTTCTTCCTTGGAATGATCGTGAAATCAATGGAAATTAAGTTATGACCAATCAATTTCACAAATAAAAATAATTGCATGCATATTTCAATTATTTGGATGAAGCTGTGGCTAGGCTGTTTCTAAATGGAATATTACTTTCATGCACGAAAATAAAGGAATCCAAACTTTTGATGGTATCTAAATGACCGATAATTTCGAGTTTACACTATCGTACTTGAAAAGTCAATTAATGAAGGTTCACTTGATTAGTACAGTGCTGTCTTCGGCATTGGTCGTTAAAAAAATCTTCCCACGTATCGGTTGGTTCGTCTCTGTTTTAATTAAAAATAAATAAATTGAGGAGATGGAATCTTCCCTCATTCCATTAATTGACAGTGATGGTTCGATCGTGATCACACGTAAACTGACAAGAAGAAGAAGATGATGGAAGCTCTAACCCATGGATGTGTTGGTCTGTCCCATGATCAAAATCCCAAATTTCCACTGATCTTCTTGACTCCTAGGACCCTTCCTTGGTTGCCGTGATTTGCTCTCTTCTAGTTCTTTTTTATTTAGATCTCATCTAAATCTTGATTCATTTGTTCACACAAGCCGGTGATTATGCAAGTTTGATGCTTGATTTTGTAGTGAGCATGCGTGATTAATGTGGAGATGCCAAGGAAATTATATATATATATATATATATATATATATATATATATATATATATATGCATGCATGCATAATAGGCTTTGTAATTTTCTTTTCTTTTGGGTTATTATTATTTCATGATGTAAGCTGCGGGTTTGACAAGTCAACCTGAGTTGACTCGGTCTTTTTGATAGAGCTATTTTTAAAAAAAAGAAATTTTAATCTTTTTAAGTCCTTTCCTTCAAAATCTAGTTTTGTCATTCTGTATTTAATTGGTTGGGAATTGAATTACATGTTTTTTTCTTTTGAAAAAATGGTTTTTTTTATTGCTAGATTATCACAATTACTTTTTTTTGCTCTATTCAATATCATTGCTTTTTTTTATATAAAAAAAACCCAAATTTAATTAAAATTAAATCAACTTATTTTACAACAATAGGATGTTAAAACATGAAATTTAACAACAGTTTTCAACATTGCCATCGACTATATATGAGCCTTTATTATGGCTAATTGTTTGACTCTTATTTATACTATAGTCATGCTTTGATTTAATAGTATTAGTTGTGGACCTTTGATTTAATAGGATACAATAGGGCTTACCACAATAGATTAAAACCCAAATCCATCTCAGCCTTTGAAATAATCTGCCATTTGATCCTGTCGTGCCACGTCACCCGATGTATCGATCTTTCGGTGCACCGCGCCACACCAGATCAAAGCTCAGCTCATCCGGACCGTCCGATCAACTTGTAGATCCAGCCAATCACATTTGAAGGATCGGTTCATCCGCGATCCAACGGCTCACAACCTTCAACGGCACCGGTGTACCATGCTAACGTCCACACCATAGCACAACCTCAGAGCCTCTCTCTCCTCTTGCCGGCGACTCCCTCCCTCTCATCTAATCTCCCATTTCCGGCCGTCTCAAGCCTCCGAACCACCACAGAAAGGTTGCTACCCTGCTATAAAGCAAAACCCCGGTTTGTTTTAAGCGTTTTTGCCGCCTCATCTGGTCGGAGAAAGGCCGCGATCTTCGTCGGCCACCGAAGCTTCAAACCGACGATTCTCCCTCTTCAGCCATCAACGACCGTCGAGACCACCACCATCAGAATCCTCTACCTCAGATCTACCAGAATCGACCATTGATTGGCCAGAAATCTCGCCTGAAAATTTCACCGCCACCAACAGTAACCGCGCGTGAGCCACACGCGCCACTAGGGGCATTTTCATAATTTTCCGATAAATTCAAGGGTATTTCAGTCTTTTACATACATAGTGACACTCAGGTAATTTTTTTTTTTGAGATTCCTAACAGTTTTTATTTTTATATATAAATTTTTGTAAATTTTCTTGCATGTGGTAAAACAAAAAAAAACCAAAAACAAGTATAAAAGGAATAACGACGCGGGGTACAACACCCATCTTATCATGTTATCGTTCGTGGGTCCAAAGCCTAATTCTCGAATATGGTTATACCAATTCTCAACGATATCAAAGTAATTTTTATTTTCTAAATTAATATTGTTTGTTGACACGTCTCTTTTTACAAAAAATGACCGATGTCAAAAGTTTAAATACCAAATATGGATTATGTCCATGATTGTTTTTGGTTACTCAGACGTACTTCTCCTTTTTAGGGTTAAACGTCAATGTTTTAGACGAGTCTCCTATTTTTAGGGACTGATGTCATTTTTAACGCGTCTCCTATTTTTAGGGACTGATGTCATTTTTAACGCGTCTCCTATTTTTAGGGACCGTTGTTAACCATTTTAAAAAAATAAAATTGCAAATAAGCTCAAAATATAATATCATTTGAAACAAATAAAAAAAACACACAAGTAAAGGTAACCTTTCTCTTGAAAGGATGATTTAAGGGTGGTGTCTATCTTCCCTTAATCATAACTAACCCAGTACCCGATTCTCTGGGATTAGTGTCTAATTTGGGATTTCTAGTTCCCTTATATTACTAGATGGCAACTCCAATAAATCTTCATTTCCCCCAACCAAAAAAAAATCTTTTTGTTAAATAAACAAAAAAAGCGGAGCCGTCGCCCAATGTCGTGTATCGACACTCCCCGAGCGCCTTTGAGCCTTCGCTTTCCTCTTCGAGCACCTTTGAGCCCTCGCTTCTCTTCGAGCGCCTTTAAGCCCTCGCCCCTCTTTGAGCGCCTTTGAGCCCTCGCTTTCATTTTTTAGCACGCCTTTGAGCCCTCACTTCCTTTTTGAGCGCCTTTGAGCCCTCGCTTCTCTTTGAGCGCCTTTGTGCCCTCACTTTCTCTTTGAGCCCCTTTGAGCCCTCACTTCCCTCTTCGAGCGCATTTGAGCCCTCACCTCCCTTCGAGCGCCTTTGAGCCCTTGCTTCCTCTTCGAGCGCCTTGGAGCGCTCGCTTTCCTCTTCGAGCGCCTTTGAGCCCTCGCTTACCTTCGAGCGCCTTTGAGCCCTCGCTTCCTCTTCGAGCGCCTTTGAGCCCTCGCTTCTCTTCAAGCGCCTTTGAGCCCTCATTTCCTCTTTGAGCGCCTTTAAGCCGTACTAACAAAGAGTACTTTTTGTTCCTTGCCTTAACCGCTTTGTTCTTTTCATTAGCTATTGTTGTTGCTTTGTTCTTTTCATGAGCTGCTATTCTCTGCCTCCCTGGCATGCAAATTTCTCATAAAGTATAGTTAAGCAATTGATCTTTTTTTTTTTTTGGTTTTTGCTTTATATTTTAGGTAAATTTTCTTTATTTTTTATTTATTTCATTGTTTTATTTTAATTTTATTATTTTATAATTAGTTATTAAAAATATTAGGGTTTATGATAATTTAGGGGTTTTGATATGAATATGTTCAAATATGTTTAAAATAAATGTTTAAATCTACTAATATAATCAATTAAATGTTTCTTTTCTTATTATAAAGGAATAAATTAATATTCATGCAAAACCACTATTATTGACATCTCTTGCATTGGTAGAGTAGTTTATTGAAATTTAATATTTTTACATTACTTGTTTGTAAGTAAAATATCAAGTAGAAAGTATGTTTTTCAAGAATTGTTCCTCTTACACATACACTAGGCATTGCTCCTCAATTAAATATCTAGAAATGATTAAGTATAATTTAATCAACATACTTATTATATGCATATAGATATGAATTGAAATAGGTTTTGATTTTGATGAATTGATGCCCTTGGATTAATTTCAATTGAACCCTCAGTTATAATGCCATTTACACAACAGTCCTGGATTTCTGGACTATTCAATTTAGTCCTTTGACTTTAATTTTCTAGCAATTTTTCTTTGAATAAGCTCCAAACTTTGGTATTTCTTCAATTACACCCCTGATTCCTTTAATTAATTAAAAAAAGTTTAATTAAGTACTCAAACTAATTAATTATTCAATTAAACTCTTGATTTCATTAATTAAAATAATCTAAATTTTAATTAAATCAATTTCCCAATTAAGCCCTTGATTTAATTAATTAAAATAGTCAAGAGTTTAATTAAATCTTTAAACTTCCAATTATGTTGCCCTTAACCCAAATTTTAATTCGTTCTTCATTTATTTTATTTTTACTTGTTTTTCATCATTTTATCAAAAATAAAATAATTAAAATAAAAAGGTCAAAAATTGGGTTATGATAACAATAAAATTAACTTTTAAATGTTAAAATTTAAAAATATAGAATTACTTACAAAAAATGATAAAATCCGTCGGTAAATTAGAACACGGATGCTGTGACCACAAAACTTCAAGAAATATGACTTGTTGTGCTGAGAACAGTGAGATTTTTTTTTTTTAGGGGTGGTTGTTTGCAGTTGGGGAGAGTTGAGATGGGGAAGAAGAAGGAGAAATAGGGGAGGAGAGGGTCGACAGAGTAGGCATATGTTAACTTTTACTGATGGATTCACCGACGAAATTATTTCATCTAGGAGTTTGTTGGCTATTCTGGCAGCAAACGGGACACGTCATCGTACAGAGCTGCCGTTTTGAATCACTCGGTGATTCCGTCACCATTTTAACCGGTTAACCGGTCATGTCACTGTACGAAGCTTTCGTTTTGAATCCCTCAATGATTCCGTTGGAAAAAATCCTCCACGTCAGCGAACCACTTTTTTTCTAATTCTGAACATATTCATCTGTAATTCTATCATTAACTACCGACCGAATATTTCTGTCGGTACATACAGATGGAATATCGGACCGAAAAATTTTTGTCAGTCATTGCAACCTCAAATTACCGACAAAAGTATTCCGTCGGTAAATCCGTTGGTATTAAGCGAATTTCTGGTAGTGTCCAAGGAAGCAAAACTTCTTGAGTTGGCGTGTAAGGGCATTTTCATCTTTTCACACTAGTATTTTGGTGATGGTTATGTGGGATAAGGGGCAATTTGGTATTTTAATAAATGTAAAGTATAATTAAAAAAAGTAACTAGTGCATGCAAGGCACTCATCAGCGTATGGGAGGCACGTGTAGCACCTCCTGGAGGCAAAACAAATGCTATTTTATCGTGTTGCTAAAATCCTCGTACCTTCCTCTTCCTGTTAGAGCATTGCCCATAGTCGTTGGTGAGGTTGTTTTCATTGGTGGTTTTTTTTTTCAATTTGATCCTTATTTTTTTCATTTGATTTTGCTACTTTTGTTAAATTAATTTTTCTTTTAAATTTCACCATTAAATAAAAAAAAACTAGTTCCCCTCTAATTTATTTATTTTTATTTCAATATCGATCATATTCTTTTAATTGTAATTTTTGTTTTAGATCCTTTTGTATAATTATTTTTTTTTCAATTTCATCCCTCAATATTTAATTGGTTAGGCGTTGGAACTCATGGTTTTACCAGGTGGAGTGCTTCCGGTCTAATAACCTGAGTAGCAGGTTTAGAAAGTTAATGCCCATTGACATTGTTTTGATAACTAAAAAAATAATCAACTTATTTAACTCAATTGAGTCTATAACCTATATTGCAAATTTTGTTTTTAAACATGCTTGCGCCGCTTGAATATCAATTTTTTATACAAGAATAAATGGCCCTGCATGCTGTGTAGTGCGGGTTGTTGAGCTTGTGTTTTAGCTAAGGCATCAATTTAAGCAACCTTGAAGTTTTGTAATAAAGTTTTCTTCCTTGGGATGATCGTGAAATCAATGGAAATTAAGTTATGACCAATCAATATCACAAATAAAAATAATTGCATGCATATTTCAATTATTTGGATGAAGCTGTGCCCAGGCTGTTCTAAATGGAATATTAATTTCATCCACGAAAATAAAGGAATCCAAACTTATTGATGGTATCTAAATGACCGATAATTTCGAGTTTACACTATCGTACTTGAAAAGTCAATTAATGAAGGTTCACTTGATTAGTAAAGTGCTGTCTTCGGCATTGGTCGTTAAAAAAATCTTCCCACGTATCGGTTGGTTCGTCTCGGTTTAATTAAAAATAAATAAATTGAGGAGATGGAATCTTCCCCCATTCCATTAATTGACAGTGATTGTTAGATCGTTGATCACACGTAAACTGGCAAGAAGAAGAAGATGATGGAAGCTCTAACCCATGGGATGTGTTGGTCTGTCCCATGAGCAAAATCCCAAATTTCCACTGATCTTCTTGACTCCTATGACCCTTCCTTGGTTGCCGTGATTTGCTCTCGTCTAGTTCTTTTTTATTTAGATCTCATCTAAATCTTGATTCATTTGTCCACACAAGCCGGTGATTATGCAAGTTTGATGCTTGATTTGTAGTGAGCATGCGTGATTAATGTGGAGATGCCAAGGAAATTATGCATATATATATATATATATATAATAGGCTTTGTAATTTTCTTTCTTTTGGTTTATTATTATTTTATGATTTAAGCTGCGGGTTTGACAAGTCAACCCAAATTGACTCGGTCTTTTTTATAAAGCCATTTTTTAAGAAAAGAAATTTTAATCTTTTTAAGTCCTGCCCTTCAAAATCTAGTTTCGTCCTTCCGTATTTAATTTGTTGGGAATTGAGCTACATTTTATTTTCCTTTTGAAAAATGGTTTTTATGTTGCTAGATTATCACAATTACTATTTTTTTGCTCTATTCAATATCATTGCTTTTTAAAAAAACCAAATTTAGTTAAAATAAAATTGACTTATTTTACAACAATAAGATGTTAAACATGAAATTTTACAACAGTTTTCAACATTACCATCGACTATATATGAGCCTTTATTATGGCTAATTGTTTGACTCTTATTTATATATGTAGTCATGCTTTTTTATTTATTAACAATTCTACTGAAATTTTAGCAAAGTTTCCTTTATATGTAGACGCACCAAGTTATTGACTTCTCTTTCTATATTACAAGTTATTATCATAAACATTGTCTCCTTATCCTACACCTTATTTGATATCATTTCAACCAAGAATTGACCCCACTTATTCCTTCAACTGTTGTTATATTTTACATCATTCAGTAATTACATCATGATCATCTCACAAAAATTTAATACAAAATAAAAGCTAAAAGAGTAATAAATCAAGTTTCATACACTTAAATTTTGAATTATATATATATATATATCTTCTAAACATGTATGAAAGTTAGAGCACCCATCCTTTTTATCTAACTCTATAGAAAAGTCCAAGAAGAATAGTTATAAATTTCGCAATAATAACACATCAAGATATTCATACTCGACATGAGCAAGGTTTTACTTTCAATTTCAAGTTTATCAGTGTTTTTCGATTTATATAGTTATCAAATATTTTATAACAATTTGTTATTAACCTTTAATTTATAAAAAAAACAACTTAATTTATCATAATTCTCAAAACAACTTGGGAAATAACACAAGATTGGCTTCAAAGATAATTAGTAGTGTAGGAGACATTAGGGCCAGCACATGGCCCTTGCTTCTTCTAATTAATAATTAATCGTAATTACTATACAACTCCACCCTTTTAACTTTCCCAATGTAACAAAAGGAATGCTGCTCTTGCTTACTTTAAGAAAATAGAAAGAGAAAACAAAGAAGAGAGAGAAGAAAGAGAACTCCCTGCACCCTATAAAAATTATAAAAGAATAAAGAAAAGAACAAAAAAAATAGCATAAATAGACTAAATATAGAGTGATAAATATTTTGAGTTCCAAACGTAGAATATAAAAGCTAGCCAACAAAAATAAATAGTTACCAATCAATTAATTGGCTCGCATATTACTCCAAATTTGACTTCAAATTAAGCTCCAAACGTCTTCTAAGCTCCAAACGTAGAATTAAGGCTAGTCACATAGAAAGAAGATGGTTACAAAACTGTGTCTATAAAACCCCATTGCGCTGTTTTGAATTTGCAGTGCCAATAGAAAAACACTCACTTACAAGGCTGTAGACGCATATACTCTTACACGTACCATGGCCGCAAAGAAATGCAATACTCATACTTTTCTGCCATTTCTCCTTATTTTAGCTGCATGGGCAACAAAAATAGCTTGTCGTCCTCTTGATGAGCAGGAATATATGTTGAAGAGGCATGAAGAATGGATGGCTCAATATGGACGTGTCTATGGAGACATGAAAGAGAAGGAGAAACGATACTTGATTTTTAAGGAAAACATTGAACGCATAGAAGCATTTAACAACGGTTCTGACCGCGGATACAAGCTTGGTGTGAACAAATTCGCAGACTTGACCGATGAAGAATTTCGTGCTATGTATCATGGGTACAAGAGACAATCATCCAAATTGATGTCTTCATCATTTAAATATGAAAATCTAAGTGACATGCCAACTTCAAAGGATTGGAGAGATGCTGGTGCAGTCACCCCAGTTAAAGATCAAGGCAGATGTGGTAAGTACACATAATTTATCATAATAAGAATGCTGTCTTTTGGGTATATCAATTTTGTTTTTTGCTTTTTCTCGAGAGTCCTTGAGGTTTATTTGTTTTTCATTTTGGTACCCCAAATATTCTGGTTGTGCACCTAAACTAAAACTGTTTTGTAAGAATTTAAACTAATACAAAATTCCAAACTTGAAGTGTTAAGTAGATAAATTCATATTTTGTCACGAAATAAATATTGTGGTCAAAATGTTATTTCTTGCATTTTCTTCCAAAATTTCTAATCAAAGCTACTTTGTAAAAGACATATAGTTGTTTTATTTTATTATGTTTCGTTAATTATTTTTGTTGTGCTTTTGAGATATAGAATAATCAATAAGTATTATAATATATTAAAAATACTTTTTGAGAAATAATAAGTTATTTATGATTATTTAATCGTGAATATATTTTTTATAATAGCGATTTTTTAAGTGTAAAAGGCTAAAAAAATAAAATTTGATTAGAATGATAATATATATATATATATAATAAAAAATTTTAAAGAGATTAAATAAATTTTATTTTATAAGGTGGTATTTTTTAAATAAAAACATATTATGATTAATTATAAGTACTGTTAAATGATTCTTAACACGTGCTCTAAAAAGACCATTAGCTATACCCAATAATAATGAGAAAATTGACGTCACTATATCAATTAATGATATTTTTAATCTGCATGGAAAGTCATACATAAAGTGTAACAATATCAGATCCTTTTAAGTAATTAAGACCTGAGAAAAACTAGAGTCCGATTTGATATAATTCATAAATAAAGACCTTCATAAACTTGTTTGTATATAAAGCGGGGATATATAATATCACTCCTAGTATTCTTTAATTGCCATAAGTAAATACGGGAAGTTTCACAGAGTTCTGATCCCTGCTTCGATGACTCTGCTCGTTGATTTTTAATTATGTTGAATGGTAGGGTGTTGCTGGGCATTTTCCACGGTGGCAGCAATGGAAGGAATTATAATGCTTAAGACAGGTAAGTTAATATCATTATCAGAGCAACAGCTTGTGGACTGTGATGTTGGAAATAAAGGCTGTGAAGGTGGTCTCATGGACACTGCTTTCAAATATATTAAACAAAACGGAGGGCTAACAAGTGAAGACAATTACCCCTACCAAGGAGTAGATGGCACTTGCAATAGCGAGAAGGAAGCATCCATTGCAGCAGAAATAACTGGGTATGAAGACGTGCCACAGAATAATGAAAACGCTCTCCTGCAAGCTGTGGCCAAACAGCCAGTATCTGTCGCTATTGACGGTGGTGGGAACGATTTCCGGTTTTATAACAGCGGTGTCTTCGAAGGGGATTGTGGGACAAATCTAAACCACGCGGTTACTGCAATTGGATATGGTACTGACAGTGATGGGACTGATTATTGGTTGGTAAAGAATTCATGGGGAACCAGTTGGGGTGAAAGTGGGTATATGAGGATGCGAAGAGGCATCGGTTCAAGCGAAGGCCTATGTGGCGTTGCCATGGATGCTTCTTATCCAACTGTGCATGAGTAAACGTTAAGGGTCGTGCGATTAATATCATACTAAATAGTCAAAAATATATAGTACTTGATTAGAGGTACGGTTTGGAAAGTTTGTAAGCACATTTACTATGTTTGTCGTTGTGATAACTTATACTATTATAATTTGAAAATAATAAGTTTTTAAAAAGTTAATTTTAGTTGTTGTTAGTTGCTCTCAGCTATATATTTTGTTAAATATATGGTTGAAATTATTATTAAATAAAAATAATTAAAATATGTTTGGTTAAAACTGTTGTTGAAATTATTCTTAATAATAAAATGACTAAAAAAATATATAATAATTTTTTAATATTTAATTACATTATTCTGCATGGGATTATTAATACGTCATTTAAAACAACAGTGCGATATTACAATCTTTTTTTATTATTTAATTATAGTAGCTGTAATCTCATCATAAACATAATTTATTTGAGAAGATCTCTGATATCCATTGATTTATTAGCATGTAACAACATCAGTTGAAAAATCTTCTCTTCTCTAGAGCTAACATTGGATTATTAGAGACTTGAAACTTGGTGCGCTGTGTTAGTCCAAAACAAAAGAAATGAATGTCGTTGATATGCTAAGGTATTGAAAGTTGTTGGTTAACGAAAAAAATCCAAGAGTTACTTTGAATTTTGAAAAAAGAATTTATCCAATTGTTTAACTATGAAACTTGACAAACATCTTCATTCAGGTATTTTGGCATATGTATTGCTAAAGTATGTGTCTTGTGAATGGCTCTCTCTCTTTTTTTGTTAGCGAAGACAAATTGAAAGAAACGTAAAGGGGAAGGGTAAGGGTTAAGGTTATTTTGGTTTCACTATATTTTCAACGATCGTTTTTTGTTTTAGAGATATAAGCTTGCAAAGATAAACTAATAACTAAGATCAGATTTCAATAAAAGCAAGTTAAAGTTGAGGTCAGACCTCAGTTATTGGAGGGACTCACTATTTTTATCGCAACTTCTTACAATTCAGGATAAGACGCTGAATTATATATTATAATTCAGATATCAAATCTCTGTGCCTTTTATACTGATAATGTTAGAGACTTCAAAAAATTCCTACACAAAGAACCAGTTTCAGTTCTCCGGTTATCGACCACCCATCTTTCAAGCTGTGCTCTTGAACATAGCTTTGCACCGCAATTCACTGTCTTCTCGCCAGATTCAAGTTCGTTGACAAGTATCGGGCAGCTAATTCGATGCCCTGTAACTATCGGAGGCCACTATCAGAGCACTTGAGAAAAGCAACTCTGCAAATTGCTTTGTTCCTTGTTGGACCAGCGATGGGTTTTGACAAATTGAGAGGCCTCAAGTTATTGTGAGTTTGAAAGCATAGTAAGTGATTTGTGGAGCTGACCTGAGATGGAAAGCGTCGACTACAAGAAGGTCAGCAGACAATGTTATGAGAGGAATTGAGCAAGTTAAGATGGGCCCAATCTTAAGTTCAGGCTTAATCCATTGCAGCCCACCAATTCTTCAGAGCCCGATTGTTTTAGGCCATGTTTGTTTTCTGGAAACTAGTTTTCAGGAAACCATTTTCCAAACTTTCCTGTGTTTGTTTACCATTAGAAAAGTTGGTCAACGAAAAACACTTTCCGGTCAACGGAAAACACTTTCTGGTCAACGGAAAATATTTTAGTCAAAGAAAAATTTGGCTTGGTTTTCAGGAAAGTGTTTTCCTTTAGCTGTGTTTGTTTTCTGGAAAGTGGTTTCTGGGAAATCACTTTCCAAACTTTCTTGTGTTTGTTTGCCATTAGAAAAGTTGGTCAACGAAAAACATTTTCCAGTAAAAGGAAAATTTAGCTTGGTTTTCAGGAAAGTGTTTTCCTTAAAAATTTGAACAGAAAACACTTTCCGGAAGTTGTGAAAAATTTAGAAATGTCATTATTTGCTGATTATATCAAATTTGATCCTCAAACTTTTAATTGCTATATATATTTTGTTTTGAATATTTATTTTTCAATTTCATCTCTTAAAATTTTATTTTTATATTAACTTTGGTCCTTATTTTTATAATTGCTATTTGCTTTTTTCTTATCATTTTTTTATTGAAATTTTTTATCTATCAAATTTGGTCCTCATTCTTTTGATTGTTACTTAT
>JAAWWB010002211.1:0-22601 GCA_018804465.1 Populus tomentosa | reverse complement strand
TTGCCTTTGAATTTCGGGTGATCCCTTTTCAGCATGTATGCTTCTGCTACTTGTTCTACATCATACTTCTTCCGCAAATGGCGAAACGCTTTGACTCGGCGAGTTTCGCGGCATTCCGCCATCGATGCCCCGGTTGCCGAAATTCAGTTGCCTTTGAATTTAAGGTGATCTCTCTTGAGCATGTACGCTTCTGCTACTTGTTCTACATCAGCCTTCTTTCCGGAAACGGCGAAACGCTTTGACTCGTTGAGTTTCGCGGCATTCCGACTTCGATGCCCCGGATGCCGAAATTCACTTGCCTTTGAATGTCGGGTGATCCCTCTTGAGCATGTACGCTTCTGCTACTTGTTCTCCATCAGACTTCTTCCGCAAACGGCCAAACGCTTTGACTCGGTGAGTTTCGCGGCATTCCGCCTTCGATGCCCCGGTTGCTGAAATTCTGTTGCCTTTGAATTTCAGGAGATCCCTCTTGAGCATGTAAGCTTCTGCTACTTGTTCTACATCAGACTTATTTCGCAAACCGCCAAACGCTTTGAATCCGTGAGTTTCGCGGCATTCCGACTTCGATGCCCCGGTTGCCGAAATTCAGTTGCCTTGGAATTTCAGGTGATCCCTCTTGAGCACGTATGCTTCTGCTACTTGTTCTACATTAGACTTCTTCCGTAAATGGCGAAACGCTTTGACTCGATGAGTGTCGAGGCATTCCGACTTAGATGCCCCGGTTGCCAAAATTCAGTTGCCTTTGAATTTCGGGAGATCCCTCTTAAGCATGTATGCTTCTGCTACTTGTTCTACATCATACTTCTTCCGCAAACGGCGAAACGCTTTGACTCGGTGAGTTTCGAGGCTTTCCGACTTAGATGCCCCGGTTGCTGAAATTCAGTTGCCTTTGAATTTCGGGTGATCCCTCTTCAGCATGTATGCTTCTGCTACTTGTTCTACATCACACTTCTTTCCGCAAACGGCGAAACACTTTGACTCGGTGAGTTTCGCGGAATTCCGACTTCGATGCCCCGGTTGCCGAAATTCAGTTGCCTTTGAATTTCGGGTGATCCCTCTTGAGCATGTACGCTTCTGCTACTTGTTCAACTTTAGACTTCTTCCAAAAACGGCGAAACGCTTTGACTCGGTGAGTTTCGCGGCATTCCGACTTTGATGCCCCGGTTGCCGAAATTCAGTTGCCTTTGAATTTCGGGCGATCCCTCTTGAGCATGTACGCTTCTGCTACTTGTTCTAGATCATCCTTCTTTCCGCTAACGGCGAAAAACTTTGAGTCGGTGAGTTTCGCGGAATTCCGACTTCGATGCCCCGGTTGCCGATATTCAGTTGCCTTTGAATTTCGGGTGATCCCTCTTGAGCATGTATGCTTCTGCTACTTGTTCTACATCAGACTTCTTCCCGCAAACGGCGAAACGCTTTGACTCGGTGAGTTTCGCGGCATTCCGACTTCGATGCCCCGGTTGCCAAAATTCAGTTGCCTTTGAATTTCGGGTGATCCCTCTTGAGCATGTATGCTTCTGCTACTTGGTCTACTTGAAACTTCTTCCGCAAACGGCGAAACGCTTTGACTCGGTGAGTTTCGCGGCATTCCGCCTTCGATGCCCCGGTTGCCGAAATTCAGTTGCCTTTGAATTTCAGGTGATCCCTCTTGAGCATTTACGCTTCTGCTACTTGTTCTACATCATCCTTCTTTCCGCAAACGGACAAACGCTTTGAATCGGTGAGTTTCGCGGCATTCCGACTTCGATTCCCCGGTTGCCAAAATTCAGTTGCCTTTGAATTTCAGGTGATCCCTCTTAAGCATGTATGCTTCTGCTACTTGTTCTACATCAGACTTCTTCCGCAAACGGCTAAACGCTTTGACTCGATGAGTTTCGCGGAATTCCGACTTCGATTCTCCGGTTGCCGATATTCAGTTGCCTTTGAATTTCGGGTGATTCCTCTTGAGCATGTATGCTTCTGCTACTTGTTCTACATCAGACTTCTTCTCACAAACGGCGAAACGCTTTGACTCGGTGAGTTTCGCGGCATTCCAACTTCAATGCCCCGGTTGCTGAAATTCAGTTGGCTTTGAATTTCGGGTGATCCCTCTTGAGCATGTCTGCTTCTGCAACTTGTTCTACATCAGACTTCTTCCCGCAAATGGTCAAATGTTTTGTCTCGTTGAGTTTCGCGGCATTCCGACTTCGATGCCCCGGTTGCTGAAATTCAGTTGGCTTTGAATTTCGGGTGAACCCTCTTGAGCATGTACGCTTCTGCGACTAGTTCTACATCACGCTACTTCCGCAAACGGCAAAACGCTTTGACTCGGCGAGTTTCGCGGCATTCCGCCTTTGATGCCCCGGTTGCCGAAATTCAGTTGCCTTTGAATTTCAGGTGATCCCTCTTGAGCATGTATGCTTCTGCTACTTGTTCTACATCAGACTTCTTCCACAAACGGCGAAACGCTTTGACTCGGTGCATTTCGCAGCATTCCAACTTCGATTCTCCGGTTGCCGAAATTCAGTTGCCTTTGAATTTCGGGTGATCCCTCTTGAGCATGTATGCTTCTGCTACTTGTTCTACATTAGACTTCTTCTGCAAATGGCGAAACGCTTTGACTCGGTGAGTTTCGAGGCATTTCGACTTAGATGCCCCGGTTGCCGAAATTCAGTTGCCTTTGAATTTCGGGAGATCCCTCTTGAGCATGTATGCTTCTGCTACTTGTTCTACATCATACTTCTTCCGCAAACGGCGAAACGCTTTGACTCGGTGAGTTTCGAGGCTTTCCGACTTAGATGCCCCGGTTGCTGAAATTCAGTTGCCTTTGAATTTCGGGTGATCCCTCTTCAGCATGTATGCTTCTGCTACTTGTTCAACTTTAGACTTCTTCCATAAACGGCGAAACGCTTTGACTCGGTGAGTTTCGCGGCATTCCGACTTCGATGCCCCGGTTGCCGAAATTCAGTTGCCTTTGAATTTCGGGTGATCCCTCTTGAGCATGTATGCTTCTGCTACTTGTTCTACATCATCCTTCTTTCCGCAAACGGCGAAACACTTTGACTCGATGAGTTTCGCGGCATTCCGACTTCGATGCCCCGGTTGCCGAAATTCAATTGCCTTTGAATTTCGGGTGATCCCTCTTGAGCATGTCTGCTTCTGCTACTTGTTCTACATCAGACTTCTTCCCGCAAATGGTCAAATGTTTTGTCTCGTTGAGTTTCGCGGCATTCCGACTTCGATGCCCCGGTTGCTGAAATTCAGTTGGCTTTGAATTTTGGGTGAACCCTCTTGAGCATGTACGCTTCTGCTACTTGTTCTACATCAAACTTCTTCCGCAAACGGCAATACGCTTTGACTCGGCGAGTTTCGCGGCATTCCGCCTTCGATGCCCCGGTTGCCGAAATTCAGTTGCCTTTGAATTTCAGGTGATCCCTCTTGAGCATGTACGCTTCTGCTACTTGTTCTACATCAGCCTTCTTTCCGAAAACGGCGAAACGCTTTGACTCGGTGAGTTTCGCGGCATTCCGACTTCGATTCCCCGGTTGCCGAAATTCAGTTGCCTTTGAATTTCGGGTGATCCCTCTTGAGCATGTATGCTTCTGCTACTTGTTCTACATCAGCCTTCTTTCGGCAAACGGCGAAACGCTTTGACTCGTTGAGTTTCGCAGCATTCCGACTTCGATTCCCCGGTTGCCGATATTCAGTTGCCTTTGAATTTCGGGTGATCCCTCTTGAGCATGTATGCTTCTGCTACTTGTTCTACATCAGACTTCTTCCCGCAAACGGTCAAATGTTTTGTCTCGTTGAGTTTCGCAGCATTCCGACTTCGATTCCCCGGTTGCCGATATTCAGTTGCCTTTGAATTTCGGGTGATCCCTCTTGAGCATGTATGCTTCTGCTACTTGTTCTACATCAGACTTCTTCTCACAAACAGCGAAACGCTTTGACTCGGTGAGTTTCGTGGCATTCCGCCTTCGATGCCCCGGTTGCCGAAATTCAGTTGCCTTTGAATTTCAGGTGATCCCTCTTGAGCATTTACGCTTCTGCTACTTGTTCTACATCATCCTTCTTTCCGCAAACGGACAAACGCTTTGAATCGGTGAGTTTCGCGGCATTCCGACTTTGATTCCCCGGTTGCCGAAATTCAGTTGCCTTTGAATTTCAGGTGATCCCTCTTAAGCATGTATGCTTCTGCTACTTGTTCTACATCAGACTTCTTCCGCAAACGGCTAAACGCTTTGACTCGATGAGTTTCGCGGAATTCCGACTTCGATTCTCCGGTTGCCGATATTCAGTTGCCTTTGAATTTCGGGTGATTCCTCTTGAGCATGTATGCTTCTGCTACTTGTTCTACATCAGACTTCTTCTCACAAACGGCGAAACGCTTTGACTCGGTGAGTTTCGCGGCATTCCAACTTCAATGCCCCGGTTGCTGAAATTCAGTTGGCTTTGAATTTCGGGTGATCCCTCTTGAGCATGTCTGCTTCTGCAACTTGTTCTACATCAGACTTCTTCCCGCAAATGGTCAAATGTTTTGTCTCGTTGAGTTTCGCGGCATTCCGACTTCGATGCCCCGGTTGCCGAAATTCAGTTGGCTTTGAATTTCGGGTGAACCCTCTTGAGCATGTACGCTTCTGCTACTAGTTCTACATCACGCTACTTCCGCAAACGGCAAAACGCTTTGACTCGGCGAGTTTCGCGGCATTCCGCCTTCGATGCCCCGGTTGCCGAAATTCAGTTGCCTTTGAATTTCAGGTGATCCCTCTTGAGCATGTATGCTTCTGCTACTTGTTCTACATCAGACTTCTTCCACAAACGGCGAAACGCTTTGACTCGGTGCATTTCGCAGAATTCCAACTTCGATTCTCCGGTTGCCTAAATTCTATTGCCTTTGAATTTCGGGTGATCCCTCTTGAGCATGTATGCTTCTGCTACTTGTTCTACTTTAGACTTCTAATGCAAATGGCGAAACGCTTTGACTCGGTGAGTTTCGAGGCATTTCGACTTAGATGCCCCGGTTGCCGAAATTCAGTTGCCTTTGAATTTCGGGAGATCCCTCTTGAGCATGTATGCTTCTGCTACTTGTTCTACATCATACTTCTTCCGTAAACGGCGAAACGCTTTGACTCGGTGAGTTTCGAGGCTTTCCGACTTAGATGTCCCGGTTGCTGAAATTCAGTTGCCTTTGAATTTCGGGTGATCCTTCTTCAGCATGTACGCTTCTGCTACTTGTTCAACTTTAGACTTCTTCCAAAAACGGCGAAACGCTTTGAATCGGTGAGTTTCGCGGCATTCCGACTTCAATGCCCTGGTTGCCGAAATTCAGTTGCCTTTGAATTTCGGGTGATCCCTCTTGAGCATGTACGCTTCTGCTACTTGTTCTACATCATCCTTCTTTCCGCAAACGGCGAAACACTTTGACTCGATGAGTTCCGTGGAATTCCGACTTCGATGCCCCGGTTGCCGATATTCAATTGCCTTTGAATTTCGGGTGATCCCTCTTGAGCATGTCTGCTTCTGCTACTTGTTCTACATCAGACTTCTTCCCGCAAATGGTCAAATGTTTTGTCTCGTTGAGTTTCGCGGCATTCCGACTTCGATGCCCCGGTTGCTGAAATTCAGTTGGCTTTGAATTTTGGGTGAACCCTCTTGAGCATGTACGCTTCTGCTACTTGTTCTACATCAAACTTCTTCCGCAAACGGCAATACGCTTTGACTCGGCGAGTTTCGCGGCATTCCGCCTTCGATGCCCCGGTTGCCAAAATTCAGTTACCTTTGAATTTCAGGTGATCCCTCTTGAGCATGTACGCTTCTGCTACTTGTTCTACATCAGCCTTCTTTCCGAAAACGGCGAAACGCTTTGACTCGGTGAGTTTCCCGGCATTCCGACTTCGATTCCTCGGTTGCCGAAATTCAGTTGCCTTTGAATTTCGGGTGATCCCTCTTGAGCATGTATGCTTCTGCTACTTGTTCTACATCAGCCTTCTTTCGGCAAACGGCGAAACGCTTTGACTCGGTGAGTTTCGCAGCATTCCGACTTCGATTCCCCGGTTGCCGATATTCAGTTGCCTTTGAATTTCGGGTGATCCCTCTTGAGCATGTATGCTTCTGCTACTTGTTCTACATCAGACTTCTTCCCGCAAACGGTCAAATGTTTTGTCTCGTTGAGTTTCGCAGCATTCCGACTTCGATTCCCCGGTTGCCGATATTCAGTTGCCTTTGAATTTCGGGTGATCCCTCTTGAGCATGTACGCTTCTGCTACTTGTTCTACATCATCCTTCTTACCGCAAACGGCGAAACACATTGACTCGATGAGCTTCGTGGAATTCCGACTTCGTTGCCCCGGTTGCCAATATTCAGTTGCCTTTGAATTTCGGGTGATCCCTCTGGAGCATGTATGCTTCTGCTACTTGTTCTACATCAGACTTCTTCCCGCAAACGGTCAAATGTTTTGTCTCGTTGAGTTTCACGGCATTCCGACTTCGATGCCCCGGTTGCTGAAATTCAGTTGGCTTTGAATTTCGGGTGAACCCTCTTGAGCATGTACGCTTCTGCTACTTGTTCTACATCACACTTCTTCCGCAAACGGTGAAACGCTTTGACTCGGCGAGTTTCGCGGCATTCCGCCTTCGATGCCCCGGTTGCCGAAATTCAGTTGCCTTTGAATTTCAGGTGATCCCTCTTGAGCATGTACGCTTCTGCTACTTGTTCTACATCAGCCTTCTTTCCGAAAACGGCGAAACGCTTTGACTCGGTGAGTTTCGCGGCATTCCGACTTCGATTCCTCGGTTGCCGAAATTCAGGTGCCTTTGAATTTCGGGTGATCCCTCTTGAGCATGTATGCTTCTGCTACTTGTTCTACATCAGCCTTCTTTCGGCAAACGGCGAAACACTTTGA
The DNA here is from genome assembly GCA_018804465.1 of Populus tomentosa. Taxonomy (NCBI): domain Eukaryota; kingdom Viridiplantae; phylum Streptophyta; class Magnoliopsida; order Malpighiales; family Salicaceae; genus Populus; species Populus tomentosa. The sequence continues at coordinate 15,720 of JAAWWB010002211.1, read as the reverse complement.
CTCGGTGAGTTTCGCAGCATTCCGACTTCGATTCCCCGGTTGCCGAAATTCAGTTGCCTTTGAATTTCAGGTTATCCCTCTTGATCATGTATGCTTCTGCTACTTGTTCTACATTAGACTTGTTTCGCAAATGGCGAAACGCTTTGACTTGGTGAGTTTCGAGGCATTCCGACTTAGATGTCCCGGTTGCCGAAATTCAGTTGACTTTGAATTTCGGGAGATCCCTCTTGAGCATGTATGCTTCTGCTACTTGTTCTACATTAGACTTCTTTCGCAAATGGCGAAACGCTTTGACTCGGTGAGTTTCGAGGCTTTCCGACTTAGATGCCCCAGTTGCTGAACTTCAGTTGCCTTTGAATTTCAGGTGATCCCTCTTCAGCATGTATGCTTCTACTATTTGTTCAACTGTAGACTTCTTCCGTAAACGGCGAAACGCTTTGACTCGGTGAGTTTCGCGGCATTCCGCCTTTGATGCCCCGGTTGCCGAAATTCAGTTGCCTTTGAATTTCGGCTGATCCCTCTTGAGCATGTACGCTTCTGCTACTTGTTCTACATCATCCTTCTCTCCGCAAACGGCCAAACGCTTTGAATCGGTGAGTTTCGCGGCATTCCGACTTCGATTCCCCGGTTGCCGAAATTCAGTTGCCTTTGAATTTCAGGTGATCCCTCTTGAGCACGTATGCTTCTGCTACTTGTTCTACATCATACTTCTTCCGTAAACGGCGAAACGCTTTGACTCGGTGAGTTTCGAGGCTTTCCGACTTAGATGTCCCGGTTGCTGAAATTCAGTTGCCTTTGAATTTCGGGTGATCCTTCTTCAGCATGTACGCTTCTGCTACTTGTTCAACTTTAGACTTCTTCCAAAAACGGCGAAACGCTTTGAATCGGTGAGTTTCGCGGCATTCCGACTTCAATGCCCTGGTTGCCGAAATTCAGTTGCCTTTGAATTTCGGGTGATCCCTCTTGAGCATGTACGCTTCTGCTACTTGTTCTACATCATCCTTCTTTCCGCAAACGGCGAAACACTTTGACTCGATGAGTTCCGTGGAATTCCGACTTCGATGCCCCGGTTGCCGATATTCAGTTGCCTTTGAATTTCGGGTGATCCCTCTTGAGCATGTCTGCTTCTGCTACTTGTTCTACATCAGACTTCTTCCCGCAAATGGTCAAATGTTTTGTCTCGTTGAGTTTCGCGGCATTCCGACTTCGATGCCCCGGTTGCTGAAATTCAGTTGGCTTTGAATTTTGGGTGAACCCTCTTGAGCATGTACGCTTCTGCTACTTGTTCTACATCAAACTTCTTCCGCAAACGGCAATACGCTTTGACTCGGCGAGTTTCGCGGCATTCCGCCTTCGATGCCCCGGTTGCCAAAATTCAGTTGCCTTTGAATTTCAGGTGATCCCTCTTGAGCATGTACGCTTCTGCTACTTGTTCTACATCAGCCTTCTTTCCGAAAACGGCGAAACGCTTTGACTCGGTGAGTTTCCCGGCATTCCGACTTCGATTCCTCGGTTGCCGAAATTCAGTTGCCTTTGAATTTCGGGTGATCCCTCTTGAGCATGTATGCTTCTGCTACTTGTTCTACATCAGCCTTCTTTCGGCAAACGGCGAAACGCTTTGACTCGGTGAGTTTCGCAGCATTCCGACTTCGATTCCCCGGTTGCCGATATTCAGTTGCCTTTGAATTTCGGGTGATCCCTCTTGAGCATGTATGCTTCTGCTACTTGTTCTACATCAGACTTCTTCCACAAACGGCGAAACGCTTTGACTCGGCGAGTTTCGCGGCATTCCGCCATCGATGCCCCTGTTGCCGAAATTCAGTTGCCTTTGAATTTAAGGTGATCTCTCTTGAGCATGTACGCTTCTGCTACTTGTTCTACATCAGCCTTCTTTCCGGAAACGGCGAAACGCTTTGACTCGTTGAGTTTCGCGGCATTCCGACTTCGATGCCCCGGATGCCGAAATTCACTTGCCTTTGAATGTCGGGTGATCCCTCTTGAGCATGTACGCTTCTGCTACTTGTTCTACATCAGACTTCTTCCGCAAACGGCCAAACGCTTTGACGCGGGGAGTTTCGCGGCATTCCTCCTTCGATGCCCCGGTTGCTGAAATTCTGTTGCCTTTGAATTTTGGGAGATCCCTCTTGAGCATGTATGCTTCTGCTACTTGTTCTACATCAGACTTATTCCGCAAACCGCCAAACGCTTTGAATCCGTGAGTTTCGCGGCATTCCGACTTCGATGCCCCGGTTGCCGAAATTCAGTTGCCTTTGAATTTCAGGTGATCCCTCTTGAGCACGTATGCTTCTGCTACTTGTTCTACATTAGACTTCTTCCGTAAATGGCGAAACGCTTTGACTCGATGAGTGTCGAGGCATTCCGACTTAGATGCCCCGGTTGCCGAAATTCAGTTGCCTTTGAATTTCGGGAGATCCCTCTTGAGCATGTATGCTTCTGCTACTTGTTCTACATCATACTTCTTTCGCAAACGGCGAAACGCTTTGACTCGGTGAGTTTCGAGGCTTTCCGACTGAGATGCCCCGGATGCTGAAATTCAGTTGCCTTTGAATTTCGGGTGATCCCTCTTCAGCATGTATGCTTCTGCTACTTGTTCTACATCACAGTTCTTTTCGCAAACGGCGAAACACTTTGACTCGGTGAGTTTCGCGGAATTCCGACTTCGATGCCCCGGTTGCCGATATTCAGTTGCCTTTGAATTTCGAGTGATCCCTCTTGAGCATGTACGCTTCTGCTACTTGTTCAACTTTAGACTTCTTCCAAAAACGACGAAACGCTTTGACTCGGTGAGTTTCGCGGCATTCAGACTTCGATGCCCCGGTTGCCGAAATTCAGTTGCCTTTTAATTTTAGGTGATCCCTCTTGAGCATGTGCGCTTCTGCTTCTTGTTCAACTTTAGACTTCTTCCGTAAACGGCGAAACGCTTTGACTCGGTGAGTTTCGCGGCATTCCACCTTCGATGCCCCGGTTGCTGAAATTCTGTTGCCTTTGAATTTTGGGAGATCCCTCTTGAGCATGTATGCTTCTGCTACTTGTTCTACATCAGACTTATTCCGCAAACCGCCAAACGCTTTGAATCCGTGAGTTTCACGGCATTCCGACTTCGATGCCCCGGTTGCCGAAATTCAGTTGCCTTTGAATTTCAGGTGATCCCTCTTGAGCACGTATGCTTCTGCTACTTGTTCTACATTAGACTTCTTCCGTAAATGGCAAAACGCTTTGACTCGATGAGTGTCGAGGCATTCCGACTTAGATGCCCCGGTTGCCGAAATTCAGTTGCCTTTGAATTTCGGGAGATCCCTCTTGAGCATGTATGCTTCTGCTACTTGTTCTACATCATACTTCTTTCGCAAACGGCGAAACGCTTTGACTCGGTGAGTTTCGAGGCTTTCCGACTGAGATGCCCCGGTTGCTGAAATTCAGTTGCCTTTGAATTTCGGGTGATCCCTCTTCAGCATGTATGCTTCTGCTACTTGTTCTACATCACACTTCTTTTCGCAAACGGCGAAACACTTTGACTCGGTGAGTTTCGCGGAATTCCGACTTCGATGCCCCGGTTGCCGATATTCAGTTGCCTTTGAATTTCGGGTGATCCCTCTTGAGCATGTACGCTTCTGCTACTTGTTCAACTTTAGACTTCTTCCAAAAACGACGAAACGCTTTGACTCGGTGAGTTTCGCGGCATTCCGACTTCGATGCCCCGGTTGCCGAAATTCAGTTGCCTTTGAATTTTAGGTGATCCCTCTTGAGCATGTGCGCTTCTGCTTCTTGTTCAACTTTAGACTTCTTCCGTAAACGGCGAAACGCTTTGACTCGGTGAGTTTCGCAGCATTCCACCTTCGATGCCCTGGTTGCTGAAATTCTGTTGCCTTTGAATTTCGGGAGATCCCTCTTGAGCATGTATGCTTCTGCTACTTGTTCTACATCAGACTTCTTCCGCAAACGGCCAAACGCTTTAAATCGATGAGTTTCGCGGCATTCCGACTTCGATGCCCCGGTTGCCGACATTCACTTGCCTTTGAATTTAGGGTGATCCCTCTTGAGCATGTACGCTTCTGCTACTTGTTCAACTTGAGACTTCTTTCGCAAACGGCGAAACGCTTTGACTCGGTTAGTTTCGCGGCATTCCGCCTTCGATGCCCCGGTTACCGAAATTCAGTTGCCTTTGAATTTCAGGTGATCCCTCTTGAGCATGTACGCTTCTGCTACTTATTCAACTTTAGATTTCTTCCGTAAACGGTGAAACGCTTTGACTCGGTGAGTTTCGCGGCATTCCGCCTTAGATGCCCCGGTTGCCGAAAATCAGTTCCCTTCGAATTTCAGGTGATCCCTCTTGAGCATGTATGCTTCTGCTACTTGTTCTACATCAGCCTTCTTTCTGCAAACGGCGAAACGCTTTGACTCGGTGAGTTTCGCGGCATTCCGACTTCGATTCCCCGGTTGCCGAAATTCAGTTCCCTTCGAATTTCAGGTGATCCCTCTTGAGCATGTATGCTTCTGCTACTTGTTCTACATCAGACTTCTTCCCGCAAACGGCGAAACGCTTTAACTCGGTGAGTTTCACGGCATTCTACCTTCGATTCCCCGGTTGCCGAAATTCAGTTGCGTTTGAATTTTGGGAGATCCCTCTTGAGCATGTGCGCTTCTGCTACTTGTTCAACTTGAGACTTCTTTCGCAAACGGCGAAACGCTTTGACTCGGTTAGTTTCGCGGCATTCCGCCTTCGATGCCCCGGTTGCCGAAATTCAGTTGCCTTTGAATTTCAGGTGATCCCTCTTGAGCATGTATGCTTCTGCTACTTATTCAACTTTAGATTTCTTCCGTAAACGGTGAAACGCTTTGACTAGGTGAGTTTCGCGGCATTCCGCCTTAGATGCCCCGGTTGCCGAAATTCAGTTCCCTTCGAATTTCAGGTGATCCCTCTTGAGCATGTATGCTTCTGCTACTTGTTCTACATCAGACTTCTTCCCGCAAACGGCGAAACGCTTTAACTCGGTGAGTTTCACGGCATTCCACCTTCGATTCCCCGGTTGCCGAAATTCAGTTGCGTTTGAATTTCGGGAGATCCCTCTTGAGCATGTATGCTTCTGCTACTTGTTCTACATCATACTTCTTCCGCAAACGGTGAAACGCTTTGACTCGGTGAGTTTCGCGACATTCCGCCTTCGATGCTCCGGTTGCCGAAATTCAGATGCCTTTGTATTTCGGGTGATCCCTCTTGAGCATGTATGCTTCTGCTACTTGTTCTACATCAGCGTTCTTTCCGCAAACGGCAAAACGCTTTGACTCCGTGAGTTTCGCGGCATTCCGACGTCGATTCTCCGGTTGCCGAAATTCAGTTGCCTTTGAATTTCGGGTGATCCCTCTTGAGCATGTATGCTTCAGCTACTTGTTCTACATCAGACTTCTTCCCGCAAACGGCGAAATGCTTTGACTCGGTGAGTTTGACGGCATTCCGCCTTCGATGCCCCGGTTGCCGAAATTCAGTTGCCTTTGAATTTCGGGTGATCAATCCTGAGCATGTATGCTTCTGCTACTTGTTCTACATTGGACTTCTTCCGCAAATGGCGAAATGCTTTGACTCGGCGAGTTTCGAGGCATTCCGACTTAGATGCCCCGGTTGCCGAAATTCAGTTGCCTTTGAATTTCGGGTGATCCCACTTCAGCATGTATGCTTCTGCTACTTGTTCTACATCAGACTTCTTCCCGCAAACGGCGAAACGCTTTGACTCGGTGAGTTTCACGGCATTCCCCCTTCGATTCCCCGGTTGCCGAAATTCAGTTGCGTTTGAATTTCGGGAGATCCCTCTTGAGCATGTATGCTTCTGCTACTTGTTCAACTTGAGACTTCTTCCGTAAACGGTGAAACGCTTTGACTCGGTGAGTTTCGCGGCATTCCGCCTTCGATGCTCCGGTTGCCGAAATTCAGTTGCCTTTGAATTTCGGGTGATCCCTCTTGAGCATGTATGCTTCTGCTACTTGTTCTACATCAGCGTTCTTTCCGCAAAAGGGCAAAACGCTTTGACTCCGTGAGTTTCGCGGCATTCCGACGTCGATTCTCCGGTTGCCGAAATTCAGTTGCCTTTGAATTTCGGGTGATCCCTCTTGAGCATGTATGCTTCAGCTACTTGTTCTACATCAGACTTCTTCCCGCAAACGGCGAAATGCTTTGACTCGGTGAGTTTCACGGCATTCCACCTTCGATTCCCCGCTTGCCGAAATTCAGTTCCCTTTGAATTTCGGGAGATCCCTCTTGAGCATGTATGCTTCTCCTACTTGTTCTACATCAGCCTTCTCTCCGCAAACGGCGAAACGCTTTGACTCGTTGAGTTTCGCGGCATTCCAACTTCGATGCCCCGGTTGCCGAAATTCAGTTGCCTTTGAATTACGGGTGATCCCTCTTGAGCATGTATGCTTCTACTACTTGTTCTACATCAGACTTCTTTCGCAAACGGCCAAACGCTTTGGATCGGTGAGTTTCGCGGCATTCGGACTTCGATGCCCCGGTTGCCGAAATTCAGTTGCCTTTGAATTTCAGGTGATCCCTCTTGAGCATGTATGCTTCTGCTACTTGTTCTACATCAGACTTCTTCCGCAAGAAGCCAAACGCTTTGAATCGGTGAGTTTCGCGGCATTCCGACTTCGTTGCCCCGGTTGCCGAAATTCAGTTGCCTTTGAATTTCAGGTGATCCCTCTTGAGCATGTATGCTTCTGCTACTTGTTCTACATTAGACTTCTTCGGCAAATGGCGAAACGCTTTGACTCGGTGAGTTTCGAGGCATTCCGACTTAGATGCCCCGGTTGCCGAAATTCAGTTGCCTTTGAATTTCGGGTGATCCCTCTTGAGCATGTATGCTTCTGCTACTTGTTCTACTTGAGACTTCTTCCGCAAACGGTGAAACGCTTTGACTCGGTGAGTTTCGCGGCATTCCACCTTCGATTCTCCGGTTGCCGAAATTCAGTTGCCTTTGAATTTCGGGTGATCCCTCTTGAGCATGTATGCTTCTGCTACTTGTTCTACATAAGACTTCTTCCGCAAACGGCAAACGCTTTGACTCGGTGAGTTTCGCGGCATTCCGCCTTCGATGCCCCGGTTGCCGAAATTCAGTTGCTTTTGAATTTCAGGTGATCCCTCTTGAGCATGTACGCTTCTGCTACTTGTTCTACATTGATTGTGCATCAAAAGTATCATTAAGTCTTTTATTTTACATATGTATTTATTGTTTTTATTTGGGTTTTTATAATAAGTGATGTGCTTTTTAGTAATGAAGTTTCTTTTAATGTTTCGATAGGTTTTTGGAGCTTAAATGAATTATTTCAGAAAATTCAACGTCAGAATTCGGAACAAAGAATTGAAGAGAAATTTAGTTGAAGATTGAAGCAAATCTTGGTTCAAATTAGTGCTCTAAATTTGCCCCAAAAATCAATTCTATTCCAATTCTAGAAAAGAATATCATATGATCTATTTCAAGCCCAAACTTGCCTTATGTTGTGTGCAAACTTCAACCATCAAACACTTAAGGTTTCAATGTCAATCTTAGCCCAAATAATATGTACATTTGTATACTTATTTGATGCTCAAATTCAGCCTCAAGTTCAGCCCCAAATCAGCCTCCAAATCAGCCCAAGCACAATCCATGATCTTACATGTCCACACAACAAATAACATTTGATTTATTTTGGGCAATTAATTGATCCAAGAGGGCAAGCACATGGATGGAAAGCTGGAGGGGACATTGTGACATTATTTTGGGTCAAAAAGAAGAAAGAAACAGCTCATAAAGGAGGAAGAAAAACGTGCACCAAAGTGTTCTCCAAGCTGGCCTGATTTAATTTTCCAGAACACCTTTCGGTGTTTTGCCCATAACTGTTGACTCAGATGTCCAAATGCGATGTTCTTTAATGATCTGGAAAGCTAACAGAATTTCCTATAAATATGTCTCTAATAGCCATCTCCAGGGGAGGCTTCTAAGAGTGTCGAATTGCTGTCCAAAGTTAGAGTCAGATTTGTGTCCGAATTTTTACTGAAATTCTGTTGTGTTCTTCTTTGTAGATTTCGGTTCTTTAGTTTGTAAAACTTATTATTTCAGTTTGATTCAAGTTATTTCATGTTTATTAAAGTGTTCTTATATATAATCATGGTTGGCTAATCTCTTTCTTGGATCCAAATCAAGGATGATGGTGATTGAGGTGAGTTCTTTAAGATATGAATGAATGTTAATGATTATCTTCTCATCTTCTTCATGAATGTTTTATTATTGCAAAGAAATTTTAGAAATCATTTAGGTAATGTTATAATCTTGAATTTTTATGCACAAACCTTAGTTTTGGTATAGAGATTGCTTGATTCAATGTCTTACTTAATTTGAAAGTACTTGTTCATTCTTAAGCAATAATTAATCTTCATCTTTTTAAACTTCATTGTAATATCTTCCGATCTAATATCACCATCGTTGATATTAGGTTGAGTTATCTTATATATGTTGAAGAAATCACCAATACATCACCATTAAAATTGATTTGGACCAAGACTTACTTTTTCTTGTCTTTTAAAATCTATTTACACTTTTTCATCTTTGAAAACAAATCCATCAATTATTTTCAACCAAGTTATTGTTAATTTAATTTCTCTTGAGTTTTTTTTGTTGTTACCTAGCTTAATTTCCAGATCTAGCTCTCTGTGGATATGACCTCGATCTTACCGAGTTAATTGCTACATCGCACACTCGTGCACTTGCGAGTTAAAACAAGCCGATCACAAAAAGCGGTCAAGCAATTTTGGCGCCGTTGCCGGGGAAGTGAACCTTCAAACCATGAACAAGTCCAAGCCATCACTACCCTTAGAAGTGGAAAGATTGTTGACAAAGCTATAGGTTTTGGGATTCCTAAAGGTATTGTGGAGGAGAAATCTAGGGAGAGTGAAGAGGGAATCAAAACACAAGTGACAAATGAGAGTTTGAGTGACAAAGAAGGTGAGATAAATGAGAAAGAGATGAGTGAGAAAGGAGATGATTCAAGAAAAATTGGAGTCAAAGTGAGTGATTTAGAATTTGTTCCTAGAGCACCATTTCCACAGAGGTTAGGGAAACCTAAACATGATCTTGTGAACTCGGAAATCTATGAATTGTTCAAACAAGTGAAAGTCAACATTCCACTCCTTGATGCAATTAAACAAGTCCCATCTTATGCAAAGTTCCTTAAGGACTTATGCACAGTCAAAAGGAGATTGAATGTGAAAGAAAGAGCCTTTCTAACTGAGCATGCTAGTGCCATCATCCAGTTTAAGACCCCTCCCAAATACAAAGATCCTGGTTGTCCTACCATTTCATGCATTATTGGAAGTCATAAGATAGACCAAGCTTTGTTGGATTTAGGAGCAAGTGTGAATTTGATACCCTACACTGTTTACGAACAATTAGGTTTAGGAGAAATCAAGCCTACTCGAATCACCCTTCAATTAGCTGATAGGTCAATCAAGATTCCTAGGGGTATTGTTGAGGATGTGTTGGTCCAAGTAGATAAATTCTACTTTCCTGTTGATTTTGTAGTGTTAGACACCGCACCTATTCAAGGTTCTAATGCTCCCATCCCAGTCATCTTAGGTAGACCTTTCCTAGCTACATCCAATGCTTTAATTAACTGTAGGAATGGGGTGATGAAATTGTCTTTTGGGAATATGACTGTGGAGATGAACATATTCAATGTCTCCAAACAAATTGGTGAACATGAGGACATTAGAGAGGTAGATTTGATCCAAACAATTTGTCAAGAACACTTTGAGAGAGAATGGGTAAAGGATCCATTGGAAAGAACTTTAATTCATGATGAAAGACTTTATTCTTTGGAATGTGTTGATGAGGAAGTAAAAGAACTCGAGACTTATCTGGATCCAATGCCTATTATGTCAATAGGTCAATGGACCCCATCGTTTGAGCCTTTGATTTCACCCCAAGTGAAAGTGGAGGCATCTCTTGTCCGACCTTATAAACCAGAAAGGAAGCCTTTACCGAGTGATCTTAAGTATGCATTTCTAGGGGAAGATGAATCATATCCTATTGTGATTTCATCAAAACTTAGCATAGAGCAGGAACAAGAACTTTTGAGAGTGGTGAGAAAACACAAGAAAGCAATTGGGTGGACAATCACTGACTTGAAAGGAATTAGCCCTCTTTTATGTACACATAGAATTTATCTTGAAGAAGAGGCTAAATCTGTGAGGCAAATGCAAAGACGATTGAACCCAAACATGAAGGAAGTAGTGAGAGGTGAAGTGCTTAAACTACTTGATGCGGGTATCATTTACCCCATTGCAAACTCAAAATGGGTTAGTCCAACCCAAGTTGTCCCAAAAAAATCTGGAGTCACTGTCGTAAAAAATGAAAATAATGAGCTAGTACCAACTAGAATCCAAACTGGATGGCGTATGTGCATTGATTATCGTAAGTTGAACATGGTGACTAGGAAGGACCATTTTCCGCTTCCATTTTTAGACCAAGTGCTTGAAAGAGTAGCCGGAAGAGCTTTCTATTGTTTTCTTGATGGATACTCAGGTTACAACCAAATTGAGATTTCTTTAGAAGACCAAGAAAAAACCACTTTCACTTGTCCTTTTGGTACCTATGCTTATAGAAAAATGCCTTTTGGCTTGTGTAATGCACCAGCCACTTTTCAAAGGTGTATGATGAGTATCTTTAGTGACATGGTGGAAAATTTTTTGGAAGTTTTCATGGATGATTTTTCAGTTTATGGGGATTCTTATGAGTTGTGTCTAATGCATTTAGAAAAAGTTCTTGAAAGATGTGAAGAGAGCAATCTTGTACTTAATTGGGAGAAGTGTCATTTTATGGTGACACATGGCATTGTCTTAGGTCACATTGTTTCTTCAAAAGGGATAGAGGTGGATAAGTCAAAAGTTGAAGTCATTCAAAAATTACCTACCCCTAGGACTGTGAAAGATGTGAGATCCTTTTTAGGACACGCTGGTTTCTATCGAAGATTCATTCATTCTTTTAGTACCATTGCCAAACCATTGTGTAACTTGTTGTCACAAGATGTCCAATTTGATTGGACATCAAAATGTCAAGAAGCTTTTGAAAAGCTTAAAGGGTTGTTGACCACTGCACCAATCATGCAAGCTCCTGATTGGTCTTTACCATTTGAACTGATGTGTGACGCTAGTGATTTTGCGGTTGGGGCTGTTTTAGGGCAAAGAAAAGATAAGAAGCCTCATGTCATTTATTATGCTAGCAAGACTTTGAATGATGCTCAATTGAATTACACTACAACCGAAAAAGAACTCTTAGCTGTGGTCTTTGCATTAGACAAGTTCAGGTCTTATTTGGTTGGATCTCTTGTTATTGTTTTCACTGATCATGCAGCATTGAAATACTTGCTCACAAAACAAGATGCCAAGCCACGTTTGATTCGATGGATCCTCCTACTCCAAGAGTTTAACCTTGAAATTCGAGATAAAAAGGGAGTAGAGAATGTAGTGGCTGATCATTTGTCCCGTCTTTCAAGCTATGAGACCGCAACTGATGAATCTCCAATAAATGAATTCTTTGCTGATGAAAATTTATTTTGTGCAGGTACTGTTTCCTACATTGGCTCTCCATGGTATGCTGACATAGCAAATTACCTAGCCACAAGTCAGATTCCTTCTCATTGGTCTAAACTTGATAAACAAAAATTCTTGCGCAACGTGCGTACTTTTTTTTGGGATGACCCCTACCTATTTAAATATTGCCCTGACCAAATTGTTAGGCGGTGCATCCCTGATCATGAAATTCCAAGTGTCATTAATTTTTGTCATGCATTAGCCTGTGGTGGGCATTTCTCTTCCAAGAAAACCACTGCCAAGATCTTGCAATGTGGTTTTTATTGGCCCACTATGTTCAAAGATGTCCATGCCTTCTGTGTTGCATGTGACCGATGCCAACGACTAGGTAACCTCACTAGGCGTAACATGATGCCCCTTAACCCCATTCTTGTTTTGGAAATATTTGATTGTTGGGGGATTGATTTCATGGGACCTTTTCCAAGTTCATTTGGCTACCACTTCATCCTTGTAGCTGTTGATTATGTGTCTAAATGGGTGGAGGCCATTGCATCTCGCACCAATGACCATCGAGTTGTTGTCAAATTCTTGAAAGAAAATATTTTCTCTCGTTTTGGCATGCCCCGGGCTATGATTAGTGATGGGGGAAAGCATTTTTGTAACAAGCCCATTGGGATGTTGATGAGAAAATATGGTGTAATTCACAAGGTGAGTACCCCATATCACCCACAGACTAGTGGCCAAGCTGAGTTGGCAAATAGGGAGATCAAGAACATTTTAGAGAAAACAGTCAATCCAAACCGTAAGGATTGGTCCCTACGACTAGTTGATGCTTTGTGGGCATATCGCACTGCTTACAAGACCTCTTTAGAAATGTCTCCTTATAGGCTAGTTTATGGAAAACCTTGTCATCTCCCTGTTGAGATTGAGCATCGTGCATATTGGGCCATCCGGCAATTCAATGACAATGAAAACGAGGTTGAAAAAAATAGAAAGCTTCAATTGGATGAATTAGAGGAGCTGAGAAATGATGCATTTGAAAATGCAAAAATTTCAAAACATAAGATGAAAGCTTTGCATGATAAACATATTTTTAGAAAATCCTTTCATATTGGTCAAAAGGTTCTCTTGTATAATTCACGATTACATCTCTTTCCTGGGAAGTTGAGGACAAAATGGATTGGTCCATTTGTGATTAAATCCATCTCTGAGCATGGTGCATTTGAGGTAGAAAATCCTAAGAATGGAAATGTTTTCAAAGTAAATGGTCATCGATTGAAACCTTATCTTGAAAACGTTGTGGCTGAAGTTGAGACATTGGATCTTGAAGATCCAATACCATTGTAGTATCAGAAGTAATGCATTTTTATTTTTATTTTTATTTTTTTTCATTTTCATTTTTATTTTTATTTTTATTTTCTTTCTTCCATCTCTTATATTTTCTTGTTCATGCATTAGGGACAATGCATTATTTTAAGTTGGGGGGGGGTGTGAGGTTCTTTATTTAAAAAAAAAAATCAATGTTTTCTTTTAGTTGTGATATGCAGGTTAAAAAAAAAAAATCAAGCAAGAAGTCAGCTCATGTCCAAGTCAATCAGACATTCATCCTTGAAAACAAAAGGGGAGTAACAGTTTTCTAATCGTTATACTTTTCTTCTCTTTCTTTTTACATTGAGGATAATGTAAAACTTAATTTTAGATATTTGATTATGTTGAATGCTTGAGATAACCATGCTTGTTTAAAAAAAAAAAAAAAAACTTGCATTCGAATATGAATGAGACTTGTTTAGGATCAACATTACATTTTTGGATTCATTATTGTGTTGAACATTGCATGCTTTAATTTGGGATAGATAATATCTTATAAAGCAAGATATAGCATACTTTTTTTTTAAAAGATTATTGAAGTACATCTTTCCTTGTAAAAGTTGTGTGAGTTGTGTGATTATGCATGAAAGATGAGTGTGATGCTTTACTTGTGATTATCCCTTTTGATCTAGTCCTAAACAAGGTTTAAGTAAATAAAGTAATAATTATTACACAAATAAATAAATAAATGTGTACAAAGTTCTATCTACTCCAATGTTTTGAGTTGCTCAGTAACTAGGGGTATTCATCACAAATGTTTATCTTTACGTCAAAAGGCAGCTTGAAATATGAGTATGCAAAAGCACTTTAAGTTTGTGACTTTGTAAGTAACCGGGTGCATTCATCACAAATGTTTGTATTCGCGTCAAAAGGGAAGTGATCACTTAAAGAAAAAGAATAAATAATATCTTCAAAAAAAAAAAAAGAAAAAAAAAGGAAAAAATATATATAGATATTTCTTTAGTTTGCTACCTTGTTTGTAGTAGTGAAAAGGGAAGATTACAAGTTGAGTTTTCGCGTGAATCAATTATGTTGGTTGCATGATAAATACGATTGAATTTGGAATTTTGTATGGATGTTTGACTTAGAGAATGTGAGTATGCTTATTTTTCTTTATTTGCTATTGTGTGCACCAAGTTAAAGATACCAATGTTTGCATGATAGGTCCTTTAAGTGCGATGAGTCGAGCCTAATTATGTTATTATTGTTGTTTTTATTTTAAAGGTTTTATGTTTTGTTTTGCTTGAGGACTAGCAAAATCTAAGTTCGGGGGTGTGATTGTGCATCAAAAGTATCATTAAGTCTTTTATTTTACATATGTATTTATTGTTTTTATTTGGGTTTTTATAATAAGTGATGTGCTTTTTAGTAATGAAGTTTCTTTTAATGTTTCGATAGGTTTTTGGAGCTTAAATGAATTATTTCAGAAAATTCAACGTCAGAATTCGGAACAAAGAATTGAAGAGAAATTTAGTTGAAGATTGAAGCAAATCTTGGTTCAAATTAGTGCTCTAAATTTGCCCCAAAAATCAATTCTATTCCAATTCTAGAAAAGAATATCATATGATCTATTTCAAGCCCAACTTGCCTTATGTTGTGTGCAAACTTCAACCATCAAACACTTAAGGTTTCAATGTCAATCTTAGCCCAAATAATATGTACATTTGTATACTTATTTGATGCTCAAATTCAGCCTCAAGTTCAGCCCCAAATCAGCCTCCAAATCAGCCCAAGCACAATCCATGATCTTACATGTCCACACAACAAATAACATTTGATTTATTTTGGGCAATTAATTGATCCAAGAGGGCAAGCACATGGATGGAAAGCTGGAGGGGACATTGTGACATTATTTTGGGTCAAAAAGAAGAAAGAAACAGCTCATAAAGGAGGAAGAAAAACGTGCACCAAAGTGTTCTCCAAGCTGGCCTGATTTAATTTTCCAGAACACCTTTCGGTGTTTTGCCCATAACTGTTGACTCAGATGTCCAAATGCGATATTCTTTAATGATCTGGAAAGCTAACAGAATTTCCTATAAATATGTCTCTAATAGCCATCTCCAGGGGAGGCTTCTAAGAGGGTCGAATTGCTGTCCAAAGTTAGAGTCAGATTTGTGTCCGAATTTTTACTGAAATTCTGTTGTGTTCTTCTTTGTAGATTTCGGTTCTTTAGTTTTTAAAACTTATTATTTCAGTTTGATTCAAGTTATTTCATGTTTATTAAAGTGTTCTTATATATAATCATGGTTGGCTAATCTCTTTCTTGGATCCAAATCAAGGATGATGGTGATTGAGGTGAGTTCTTTAAGATATGAATGAATGTTAATGATTATCTTCTCATCTTCTTCATGAATGTTTTATTATTGCAAAGAAATTTTAGAAATCATTTAGGTAATGTTATAATCTTGAATTTTTATGCACAAACCTTAGTTTTGGTATAGAGATTGCTTGATTCAATGTCTTACTTAATTTGAAAGTACTTGTTCATTCTTAAGCAATAATTAATCTTCATCTTTTTAAACTTCATTGTAATATCTTCCGATCTAATATCACCATCGTTGATATTAGGTTGAGTTATCTTATATATGTTGAAGAAATCACCAATACATCACCATTAAAATTGATTTGGACCAAGACTTACTTTTTCTTGTCTTTTAAAATCTATTTTACACTTTTTCATCTTTGAAAACAAATCCATCAATTATTTTCAACCAAGTTATTGTTAATTTAATTTCTCTTGAGTTTTTTTTGTTGTTACCTAGCTTAATTTCCAGATC
>JAAWWB010000948.1:0-46812 GCA_018804465.1 Populus tomentosa | reverse complement strand
TGTTACTTAGACTTTGAAAGATAGTTTAAATGTTTTCAAATTATGAAAATATTTTTTTACAAAAATTATTTGGATCTCTGTTTCTGATAGATGATTGATAATTCAAATGTTTTGAAATTTTAAAAATAAGTTTTTAATAAAAGTGAGTAGGATCTCTGTTTCTGATACTTGGAAGATAGTTTAAATGTTTTCAAATTATAAAAATAATTTTTTAAAAAAATAAAATAGGATCTCTGTTGCTGATACTTGAAAGATAGTTTAAATGTTTTCAAATTATAAAAATAATTTTTTAAAAAAATTAAATAGGATCTCTGTTGCTGATACTTGAAAGATAGTTTAAATGTTTTCAAATTATAAAAATAAATTTTTACAAAAAGTAAGTACGATCTGTGTTACTTAGACTTGAAAGATAGTTTAAATGTTTTCAAATTATGAAAATATTTTTTACAAAAATTATTTGGATCTCTGCTTCTGATAGATGATTGATAATTCAAATGTTTTGAAATTTTAAAAATAAGTTTTTAATAAAAGTGAGTAGTATCTCTGTTTCTGATAATTGGAAGATAGTTTAAATGTTTTCAAATTATAAAAATAATTTTTTAAAAAAATTAAATAGGATCCCTGTTCCTGATTCTTAAAAGATAGTTTAAATGTTTTCAAATTATAAAAATAAGTTAAAAAAAAAATTAAATAGATCTCTGTTGCTGATACTTGAAAGATAGTTTAAATGTTTTCAAATTATAAAAATAAATTTTTACAAAAAGTAAGTAGGATCTGTGTTATTACTTAGACTTGAAAGATAGTTTAAATGTTTTCAAATTATAAAAATAAATTTTTACAAAAAGTAAGTAGGATCTGTGTTACTTAGACTTGAAAGATAGTTTAAATGTTTTCAAATTATGAAAATATTTTTTTACAAAAATTATTTGGATCTCTGTTTCTGATAGATGATTGATAATTCAAATGTTTTGAAATTTTAAAAATAAGTTTTTAATAAAATGAGTAGGAATCTCTGTTTCTTGATACTTGGAAGATAGTTTAGAAATGTTTTCAAATTATAAAATAATTTTTTAAAAAAAATTAAATAGGATCCCTGTTCCGGATTCTTAAAAGATAGTTTAAATGTTTTCAAATATAAAAGAATTTTTTAAAAAAATTAAATAGATCTCTGTTTCTGATACTTGGAAGATAGTTTAAATGTTTTCAAATTATAAAAATAAATTTTTTAAAAAATTAAATAGGATCTCTGTTCTGATACTTGAAAGATAGTTTAAATGTTTTCAAATTATAAAAATAATTTTTTAAAAAAAATTAAATAGGATCTCTGTTGCTGATACTTGAAAGATAGTTTAAATGTTTTCAAATTATAAAAATAATTTTTTAAAAAAATTAACTAGGATCTCTGTTGCTGATACTTGAAAGATAGTTTAAATGTTTTCAAATTATAAAAAATAAATTTTTACAAAAGTAAGTAGGATCTGTGTTACTTAGACTTGAAAGATAGTTTAAATGTTTTCAAATTATGAAAAATTTTTACAAAAATTATTAGGATCTCTGTTTCTGATAGATGATTGATAATTCAAATGTTTTGAAATTTTAAAATAAGTTTTAATAAAAGTGAGTAGGATCTCTGTTTCTGATACTTGGAAGATAGTTTAAATGTTTTCAAATTATAAAAATAATTTTTAAAAAAAAATAAATAGGATCTCTGTTGCTGATACTTGAAAGATAGTTTAAATGTTTTCAAATTATAAAAATAATTTTTAAAAAAATTAAATAGGATCTCTGTTCTGATACTTGAAAGATAGTTTAAATGTTTTCAAATTATAAAAATAATTTTTTAAAAAAATTAAATAGGATCTCTGTTGCTGATACTTGAAAGATAGTTTAAATGTTTTCAAATTACAAAAATAATTTTTTAAAAAAATTAAATAGGATCTCTGTTGCTGATACTTGAAAGATAGTTTAAATGTTTTCAAATTATAAAAATAATTTTTTTAAAAAAATTAAATAGGATCTCTGTTGCTGATACTTGAAAGATAGTTTAAATGTTTTCAAATTATAAAAATAATTTTTTTAAAAAATTAAATAGGATCTCTGTTGCTGATACTTGAAAGATAGTTTAAATGTTTTCAAATTATAAAAATAATTTTTTAAAAAAATAAATAGAATCTCTGTTGCTGATACTTGAAAGATAGTTTAAATGTTTTCAAATTATAAAAATAAATTTTTACAAAAAGTAAGTAGGATCTGTGTTACTTAGACTTGAAAGATAGTTTAAATGTTTTCAAATTATGAAAATATTTTTTTACAAAAATTATTGGATCTCTGTTCTGATAGATGATTGATAATTCAAATGTTTTGAAATTTTAAAAATAAGTTTTTAATAAAAGTGAGTAGGATCTCTGTTTCTGATACTTGGAAGATAGTTTAAATGTTTTCAAATTATAAAAAAATTTTTAAAAAAATTAAATAGGATCCTGTTCTGATTCTTGAAAGATAGTTTAAATGTTTTCAAATTATAAAAATAATTTTTTTAAAAAAATTAAATAGATCTCTGTTGCTGATACTTGGAAGATAGTTTAAATGTTTTCAAATTATAAAAATATTTTTTTACAAAAATTAAATAGGATCTGTGTTACTTATACTTGAAAGATAGTTTAAATGTTTTCAAATTATAAAAATAATTTTTACAAAAAGTAAGTAGGATCTGTGTTACTTATACTTGAAAGATAGTTTAAATGTTTTCAAATTATGAAAATAATTTGTTTACAAAATTATTGGGATCTCTGTTTCTGATAGATGATTGAGAAATTCAAATGTTTTGAAATTTTAAAAATAAGTTTTTAATAAAAAGTAGTAGGATCTCTGTTCTGATACTTGAAGATAGTTTAAATGTTTTCAAATTATAAAAATAATTTTTAAAAAAATTAAATAGGATCCTGTTCCTGATCTTGAAAGATAGTTAAATGTTTTCAAATTATAAAAATAATTTTTTAAAAAATTAAATAGGATCTCTGTTTCTGATACTTGGAAGATAGTTTAAATGTTTTCAAATTATAAAAATAATTTTTAAAAAAATTAAATAGGATCTCTGTTCTGATACTTGAAAGATAGTTTAAATGTTTTCAAATTATAAAAATAATTTTTTAAAAAAATTAAATAGGATCTCTGTTGCTGATACTTGAAAGATAGTTTAAATGTTTTCAAATTATAAAAATAATTTTTTAAAAAAATTAAATAGGATCTCTGTTGCTGATACTTGAAAGATAGTTTAAATGTTTTCAAATTATAAAAATAAATTTTTACAAAAAGTAAGTAGGATCTGTGTTACTAGACTTGAAAGATAGTTTAAATGTTTTCAAATTATGAAAATATTTTTTTACAAAAATTATTAGGATCTCTGTTTCTGATAGATGATTGATAATTCAAATGTTTTGAAATTTTAAAAATAAGTTTTTAATAAAATGAGTAGGATCTCTGTTTCTGATACTTGGAAGATAGTTTAAATGTTTTCAAATTATAAAAATAATTTTTTAAAAAAATTAAATAGGATCTCTGTTGCTGATACTTGCAAGATAGTTTAAATGTTTTCAAATTATAAAAATAATTTTTTTAAAAAAATTAAATAGGATCTCTGTTGCTGATACTTGAAAGATAGTTTAAATGTTTTCAAATTATAAAAATAATTTTTTAAAAAATTAAATAGGATCTCTGTTGCTGATACTTGAAAGATAGTTTAAATGTTTTCAAATTATAAAAATAATTTTTTAAAAAAATTAACTAGGATCTCTGTTGCTGATACTTGAAAGATAGTTTAAATGTTTTCAAATTATAAAAATAATTTTTTAAAAAAATTAAATAGGATCTCTGTTGCTGATACTTGAAAGATAGTTTAAATGTTTTCAAATTATAAAAATAATTTTTAAAAAAATTAAATAGGATCTCTGTTGCTGATACTTGAAAGATAGTTTAAATGTTTTCAAATTATAAAAATAATTTTTTTAAAAATTAAATAGGATCTCTGTTGCTGATACTTGAAAGATAGTTTAAATGTTTTCAAATTATAAAAATAAATTTTTACAAAAAGTAAGTAGGATCTGTGTTACTTAGACTTGAAAGATAGTTTAAATGTTTTCAAATTATGAAAATATTTTTTTACAAAAATTATTTGGATCTCTGTTTCTGATAGATGATTGATAATTCAAATGTTTTGAAATTTTAAAAATAAGTTTTTAATAAAAGTGAGTAGGATCTCTGTTTCTGATACTTGGAAGATAGTTTAAATGTTTTCAAATTATAAAAATAATTTTTTAAAAAAATTAAATAGGATCCCTGTTCCTGATTCTTAAAAGATAGTTTAAATGTTTTCAAATTATAAAAATAAGTTAAAAAAAAAATTAAATAGATCTCTGTTGCTGATACTTGAAAGATAGTTTAAATGTTTTCAAATTATAAAAATAAATTTTTACAAAAAGTAAGTAGGATCTGTGTTACTTAGACTTGAAAGATAGTTTAAATGTTTTCAAATTATGAAAATATTTTTTTACAAAAATTATTTGGATCTCTGTTTCTGATAGATGATTGATAATTCAAATGTTTTGAAATTTTAAAAATAAGTTTTTAATAAAAATGAGTAGGATCTCTGTTTCTGATACTTGGAAGATAGTTTAAATGTTTTCAAATTATAAAAATAATTTTTAAAAAAAATTAAATAGGATCCCTGTTCCTGATTCTTAAAAGATAGTTTAAATGTTTTCAAATTATAAAAATAATTTTTTAAAAAAATTAAATAGATCTCTGTTTCTGATACTTGGAAGATAGTTTAAATGTTTTCAAATTATAAAAATAATTTTTTTAAAAAATTAAATAGGATCTCTGTTCCTGATACTTGAAAGATAGTTTAAATGTTTTCAAATTATAAAAATAATTTTAAAAAAAAATTAAATAGGATCTCTGTTGCTGATACTTGAAAGATAGTTTAAATGTTTTCAAATTACAAAAATAATTTTTTAAAAAAATTAAATAGGATCTCTGTTGCTGATACTTGAAAGATAGTTTAAATGTTTTCAAATTATAAAAATAAATTTTTACAAAAAGTAAGTAGGATCTGTGTTACTTAGACTTGAAAGATAGTTTAAATGTTTTCAAATTATGAAAATATTTTTTTACAAAAATTATTTGGATCTCTGTTTCTGATAGATGATTGATAATTCAAATGTTTTGAAATTTTAAAAATAAGTTTTTAATAAAAGTGAGTCGGATCTCTGTTTCTGATACTTGGAAGATAGTTTAAATGTTTTCAAATTATAAAAATAATTTTTTAAAAAAAATTAAATAGGATCTTTGTTGCTGATACTTGAAAGATAGTTTAAATGTTTTCAAATTATAAAAATAATTTTTTAAAAAAATTAAATAGGATCTCTGTTCCTGATACTTGAAAGATAGTTTAAATGTTTTCAAATTATAAAAATAATTTTTTTAAAAAAATTAAATAGGATCTCTGTTGCTGATACTTGAAAGATAGTTTAAATGTTTTCAAATTACAAAAATAATTTTTTAAAAAAATTAACTAGGATCTCTGTTGCTGATACTTGAAAGACAGTTTAAATGTTTTCAAATTATAAAAATAATTTTTTTAAAAAAATTAAATAGGATCTCTGTTCCTGATACTTGAAAGATAGTTTAAATGTTTTCAAATTATAAAAATAATTTTTTAAAAAAATTAAATAGGATCTCTGTTGCTGATACTTGAAAGATAGTTTAAATGTTTTCAAATTATAAAAATAAATTTTTACAAAAAGTAAGTAGGATCTGTGTTACTTAGACTTGAAAGATAGTTTAAATGTTTTCAAATTATGAAAATATTTTTTTACAAAAATTATTTGGATCTCTGTTTCTGATAGATGATTGATAATTCAAATGTTTTGAAATTTTAAAAATAAGTTTTTAATAAAAGTGAGTAGGATCTCTGTTTCTGATACTTGGAAGATAGTTTAAATGTTTTCAAATTATAAAAATAATTTTTTAAAAAAAATTAAATAGGATCTCTGTTTCTGATACTTGGAAGATAGTTTAAATGTTTTCAAATTATAAAAATAATTTAAAAAAAAAATAAATAGGATCTCTGTTCCTGATACTTGAAAGATAGTTTAAATGTTTTCAAATTACAAAAATTTTTAAAAAATTAACTAGGATCTCTGTTGCTGATACTTGAAAGATAGTTTAAATGTTTTCAAATTATAAAAATAATTTTTTAAAAAAATAAGTAGGATCTCTGTTTCTGATACTTGAAAGATAGTTTAAATGTTTTAAAATTATAAAAATAATTTTTTAAAAAATTAAGTAGGATCTCTGTTCCTGATACTTGAAAGATAGTTTAAATGTTTTCAAATTATAAAAATAATTTTTTAAAAAAATTAAATAGGATCTCTGTTGCTGATACTTGAAAGATAGTTTAAATGTTTTCAAATTATAAAAATAAATTTTTACAAAAAGTAAGTAGGATCTGTGTTACTTAGACTTGAAAGATAGTTTAAATGTTTTCAAATTATGAAAATATTTTTTTACAAAAATTATTTGGATCTCTGTTTCTGATAGATGATTGATAATTCAAATGTTTTGAAATTTTAAAAATAAGTTTTTAATAAAAGTGAGTAGGATCTCTGTTTCTGATACTTGGAAGATAGTTTAAATGTTTTCAAATTATAAAAATAATTTTTTAAAAAAATTAAATAGGATCTCTGTTCCTGATACTTGAAAGATAGTTTAAATGTTTTCAAATTATAAAAATAATTTTTAAAAAAATTAAATAGATCTCTGTTGCTGATACTTGAAAGATAGTTTAAATGTTTTCAAATTATAAAAATAAATTTTTACAAAAAGTAAGTAGGATCTGTGTTACTTAGACTTGAAAGATAGTTTAAATGTTTTCAAATTATAAAAATAAATTTTTACAAAAAGTAAGTAGGATCTGTGTTACTTAGACTTGAAAGATAGTTTAAATGTTTTCAAATTATGAAAATATTTTTTTACAAAAATTATTTGGATCTCTGTTTCTGATAGATGATTGATAATTCAAATGTTTTGAAATTTTAAAAATAAGTTTTTAATAAAAATGAGTAGGATCTCTGTTTCTGATACTTGGAAGATAGTTTAAATGTTTTCAAATTATAAAAAAAATTTTTAAAAAAAATTAAATAGGATCCCTGTCCTGATTCTTAAAGATAGTTTAAAGTTTTCAAATTATAAAAAATAATTTTTAAAAAAAATTAAATAGATCTCTGTTTCTATACTTGGAAGATAGTTTAAATGTTTTCAATTATAAAAATAATTTTTTAAAAAACATTAAATAGGATCTCTGTTCCTGATACTTGAAAGATAGTTTAAATGTTTTCAAATTATAAAAATAATTTTTTAAAAAAATTAAATAGGATCTCTGTTGCTGATACTTGAAAGATAGTTTAAATGTTTTCAAATTACAAAAATAATTTTTTAAAAAAATTAACTAGGATCTCTGTTGCTGATACTTGAAAGATAGTTTAAATGTTTTCAAATTATAAAAATAAATTTTTACAAAAAGTAAGTAGGATCTGTGTTACTTAGACTTGAAAGATAGTTTAAATGTTTTCAAATTATGAAAATATTTTTTTACAAAAATTATTTGGATCTCTGTTTCTGATAGATGATTGATAATTCAAATGTTTTGAAATTTTAAAAATAAGTTTTTAATAAAAGTGAGTAGGATCTCTGTTTCTGATACTTGGAAGATAGTTTAAATGTTTTCAAATTATAAAAATAATTTTTAAAAAAATTAAATAGGATCTCTGTTGCTGATACTTGAAAGATAGTTTAAATGTTTTCAAATTATAAAAATAATTTTTTAAAAAAATTAAATAGGATCTCTGTTCCTGATACTTGAAAGATAGTTTAAATGTTTTCAAATTATAAAAATAATTTTTTAAAAAAATTAAATAGGATCTCTGTTGCTGATACTTGAAAGATAGTTTAAATGTTTTCAAATTATAAAAATAATTTTTTAAAAAAATTAACTAGGATCTCTGTTGCTGATACTTGAAAGATAGTTTAAATGTTTTCAAATTATAAAAATAAATTTTTACAAAAAGTAAGTAGGATCTGTGTTACTTAGACTTGAAAGATAGTTTAAATGTTTTCAAATTATGAAAATATTTTTTTACAAAAATTATTTGGATCTCTGTTTCTGATAGATGATTGATAATTCAAATGTTTTGAAATTTTAAAAATAAGTTTTTAATAAAAGTGAGTAGGATCTCTGTTTCTGATACTTGGAAGATAGTTTAAATGTTTTCAAATTATAAAAATAATTTTTAAAAAAATTAAATAGGATCTCTGTTGCTGATACTTGAAAGATAGTTTAAATGTTTTCAAATTATAAAAATAATTTTTTAAAAAAATTAAATAGGATCTCTGTTCCTGATACTTGAAAGATAGTTTAAATGTTTTCAAATTATAAAAATAATTTTTTAAAAAATTAAATAGGATCTCTGTTGCTGATACTTGAAAGATAGTTTAAATGTTTTCAAATTACAAAAATAATTTTTTAAAAAATTAAATAGGATCTCTGTTGCTGATACTTGAAAGATAGTTTAAATGTTTTCAAATTATAAAAATAAATTTTTACAAAAAGTAAGTAGGATCTGTGTTACTTAGACTTGAAAGATAGTTTAAATGTTTTCAAATTATGAAAATATTTTTTTACAAAAATTATTTGGATCTCTGTTTCTGATAGATGATTGATAATTCAAATGTTTTGAAATTTTAAAAATAAGTTTTTAATAAAAGTGAGTAGGATCTCTGTTTCTGATACTTGGAAGATAGTTTAAATGTTTTCAAATTATAAAAATAATTTAAAAAAAATTAAATAGGATCTCTGTTGCTGATACTTGAAAGATAGTTTAAATGTTTTCAAATTATAAAAATAATTTTTTTAAAAAATTAAATAGATCTCTGTTGCTGATACTTGAAAGATAGTTTAAATGTTTTCAAATTATAAAAATAATTTTTTTAAAAAAATTAAATAGGATCTCTGTTGCTGATACTTGAAAGATAGTTGAAATGTTTTCAAATTATAAAAATAATTTTTTAAAAAAATTAAATAGGATCTCTGTTGCTGATACTTGAAAGATAGTTTTAAGTGGTTTCAATTATAAAAATAATTTTTTTCAAATGATAAATAATTTTTTAAAAAAAAATTAAGAATAAGGATCTCTGTTCCTGATACTTTGAAAGATAGTTTAAATGTTTTCAAATTATAAAAATAATTTTTTAAAAAAAATTAAATAGGATCTCTGTTGCTGATACGTGAAAGACAGTTTAAATGTTTCAAATTATAAAAATAATTTTTACAAAAAGTAAGTAGGAATCTGTGTTACTTAGACTTGAAAGATAGTTTAAATGTTTTCAAATTATGAAAATAGTTTTTACAAAAATTATTTGGATCGCTGTTTGATAGATGATTGATAATTCAAATTGTTTTGAAATTTAAAAATAAGTTTTGTAATGAAAAGTGAGTCGGATCTCTGTTTCTGATACTTGGAAGATAGTTTAAAATGTTTTTCAATTATAAAAATAATTTTAAAAAAAATTAAATAGGATCTCTGTTGCTGATACTTGAAAGATAGTTAAATGTTTTCAAATTATAAAAATAATTTTAAAAAAAAATTAAATAGATCTCTGTTCCTGATACTTGAAAGATATTTCAAATGTTTTCAAATTACAAAAATAATTTTTTAAAAAAATTAACTAGGATCTCTGTTGCTGATACTTGAAAGATAGTTTAAATGTTTTCAAATTATAAAAATAATTTTTTTAAAAAAATTAAATAGGATCTCTGTTGCTGATACTTGAAAGATAGTTTAAATGTTTTCAAATTACAAAAATAATTTTTAAAAATTAAATAGGATCTTGTTGCTGATACTTGGAAGATAGTTTAAAATGTTTTCAAATTATAAAAATAATTTTTTAAAAAAAATTAAATAGGATCTCTGTTGCTGATACTTGAAAGATAGTTTAAATGTTTTCAAAGTATAAAAATAAATTTTTACAAAAAGTAGTACGATCTGTGTTACTTAGACTTGAAGATAGTTTAAATGTTTTCAAATTATGAAAATATTTTTACAAAAATTAGTTGGATCTCTGTTTCTGATAGATGAGTGATAATTCAAATGTTTGAAATTTTAGAAATAAGTTTTAATAAAAGTGAGTAGGATCTCTGTTTCTGATACTTGGAAGATAGTTTAAATGTTTTCAAATTATAAAAATAATTTTTTAAAAAAATTAAATAGGATCCCTGTTCCTGATTCTTAAAAGATAGTTTAAATGTTTTCAAATTATAAAAATAAGTTAAAAAAAAATTAATAGAATCTTCTGTTGCTGATACTGAAAGATAGTTTAAATGTTTTCAAATTATAAAATAAATTTTTACAAAAAGTAAGTAGGATCTGTGTTACTTAGACTTGAAAGATAGTTTAAATGTTTTCAAATTATAAAAATAAATTTTTACAAAAAGTAAGTAGGATCTGTGTTACTTAGACTTGAAAGATAGTTTAAATGTTTTCAAATTATGAAAATATTTTTTTACAAAAATTATTTGGATCTCTGTTTCTGATAGATGATTGATAATTCAAATGTTTTGAAATTTTAAAAATAAGTTTTTAATAAAAATGAGTAGGATCTCTGTTTCTGATACTTGGAAGATAGTTTAAATGTTTTCAAATTATAAAAATAATTTTTTAAAAAAATTAAATAGGATCCCTGTTCCTGATTCTTAAAAGATAGTTTAAATGTTTTCAAATTATAAAAATAATTTTTTTAAAAAAATTAAATAGATCTCTGTTTCTGATACTTGGAAGATAGTTTAAATGTTTTCAAATTATAAAAATAATTTTTTAAAAAAATTAAATAGGATCTCTGTTCCTGATACTTGAAAGATAGTTTAAATGTTTTCAAATTATAAAAATAATTTTTTAAAAAAATTAAATAGGATCTCTGTTGCTGATACTTGAAAGATAGTTTAAATGTTTTCAAATTACAAAAAATATTTTTTAAAAAATTAACTAGGATCTCTGTTGCTGATACTTGAAAGACAGTTTAAATGTTTTCAAATTATAAAAATAAATTTTACAAAAAGTAAGTAGGGATCTGTGTTACTTAGACTTGAAAGATAGTTTAAATGTTTTCAAATTATGAAAATATTTTTTACACAAATTTTTGATCTCTGTTTCTGATAGATGATTGATAATTCAAATGTTTTGAAATTTTAAAATAGTTTTTAAATAAAAGTGAGTCGGATCTCTGTTTCTGATACTTGGGAAGATAGTTTAAATGTTTTCAAATTTAAAAAATAATTTTTAAAAAAAGTAAATAGGATCTCTGTTGCTGATACTTGAAAGATAGTTTAAATGTTTTCAAATTATAAAAATAATTTTTTAAAAAAATTAAATAGGATCTCTGTTCCTGATACTTGAAAGATAGTTTAAATGTTTTCAAATTATAAAAATAATTTTTTTAAAAAAATTAAATAGGATCTCTGTTGCTGATACTTGAAAGATAGTTTAAATGTTTTCAAATTACAAAAATAATTTTTTAAAAAAATTAACTAGGATCTCTGTTGCTGATACTTGAAAGACAGTTTAAATGTTTTCAAATTATAAAAATAAATTTTTACAAAAAGTAAGTAGGATCTGTGTTACTTAGACGTTAAAGATAGTTTAAATGTTTTCAAATTATGAAATATTTTTTTACAAAAATTAGTTTGGATCTCTGTTTCTGATAGATGATTGATAATTCAAATGTTTTGAAATTTTAAAAAATAAGTTTTAATAAAGTGAGTCGGATCTCTGTTCTGATACCTTGGAAGATAGTTTAATGTTTTCAAAATTATAAAAATAATTTTTAAAAAAAATTAATATGGATCTCTGTTGGCTGATACTTGAAAGATAGTTTAAATGTTTTCAAATTATAAAATAATTTTTAAAAAAATTAATAGGATCTTCTGTTCCTGATACTTGAAGAATAGTTTAAATGTTTTCAAATTATAAAAATAATTTTTTAAAAAAAATTAAATAGGATTCTCTGTTGCTGATACTTGAAAGATAGTTTAAATGTTTTCAAATTACAAAAATAATTTTTTAAAAAATTACTAGGATCTCTGTGCTGATACTTGAAAGATAGTTTAAATGTTTTCAAATTATAAAATAAATTTTTACAAAAAGTAAGTAGGATCTGTGTTACTTAGACTTGAAAGATAGTTTAAATGTTTTCAAATTATGAAAAATTTTTTACAAAAATTATTGGATCTCTGTTTCTGATAGATGGTTGATATTCAAATGTTTGAAATTTTAAAAATAAGTTTTTAATAAAAGTGAAGTAGGATCTCTGTTTCTGATACTTGGAAGATAGTTTAAATGTTTTCAAATTATAAAAATAATTTTTTAAAAAAATTAAATAGGATCTCTGTTGCTGATACTTGAAAGATAGTTTAAATGTTTTCAAATTATAAAATAATTTTTTTAAAAAAATTAAATAGGATCTCTGTTGCTGATACTTGAAAGATAGTTTAAATGTTTTCAAATTATAAAAATAAATTTTTACAAAAAGTAAGTAGGATCTGTGTTACTTAGACTTGAAAGATAGTTTAAATGTTTTAAAATTATGAAAATAATTTGTTTACAAAAATTATTGGGATCTCTGTTTCTGATAGATGATTGATAATTCAAATGTTTTGAAATTTTAAAAATAAGTTTTTAATAAAAGTGGGTAGGATCTCTGTTTCTGATACTTGGAAGATAGTTTAAATGTTTTCAAATTATAAAAATAATTTTTTAAAAAAATTAAATAGGATCTGTGTTGCTGATACTTGAAAGATAGTTTAAATGTTTTCAAATTATAAAAATAATTTTTTTAAAAAGTAAGTAGGATCTCTGTTGCTGATACTTGAAAGATAGTTTAAATGTTTTCAAATTATAAAAATAAATTTTTACAAAAAGTAAGTAGGATCTGTGTTACTTAGACTTGAAAGATAGTTTAAATGTTTTAAAATTATGAAAATAATTTGTTTACAAAAATTATTGGGATCTCTGTTTCTGATAGATGATTGATAATTCAAATGTTTTGAAATTTTAAAAATAAGTTTTTAATAAAAGTGAGTAGGATCTCTGTTTCTGATACTTGGAAGATAGTTTAAATGTTTTCAAATTATAAAAATAATTTTTTTAAAAATTAAATAGGATCTCTGTTGCTGATACTTGAAAGATAGTTTAAATGTTTTCAAATTATAAAAATAAATTTTTACAAAAAGTAAGTAGGATCTGTGTTACTTAGACTTGAAAGATAGTTTAAATGTTTTAAAATTATGAAAATAATTTGTTAACAAAAATTAGTGGGATCTCTGTTTCTGATAGATGATTGATAATTCAAATGTTTTGAAATTTTAAAATAAGTTTTAATAAAAAGTAAGTAGGATCTCTGTTTCTGATACTTGGAAGATAGTTAAATGTTTTCAAATTATAAAAATAATTTTTAAAAAAAATTATAGGATCTCTGTTGCTGATACTTGGAAGATAGTTTAAATGTTTTCAAATTATAAAAATTTTTTTACAAAAAGTAAGTAGGATCTCTGTTGCTGATACTTGAAAGATAGTTTAAATGTTTTCAAATTATAAAAATAATTTTTTACAAAAATTAATTATAGGATCTCTGTTGCTGATACTTGAAAGATAGTTTAATGTTTTCAAATTATAAAAATAAATTTTTACAAAAAGTAAGTAGGATCTGTGTTACTTAGACTTGAAAGATAGTTTAAATGTTTTAAAATTATGAAAATAATTTGTTTACAAAAAATTATTGGGATCTCTGTTTCTGATAGATGATTGATAATTCAAATGTTTTGAAATTTAAAAAAAGTTTTAATAAAAGTGAGTAGGATCTCTGTTTCTGATACTTGGAAGATAGTTTAAATGTTTTCAAATTATAAAAATAATTTTTAAAAAAATTAAATAGGATCTCTGTTGCTGATACTTGGAAGATAGTTTAAATGTTTTCAAATTATGAAAAATTTTTTTACAAAGAGTAAGTAGGATCTTGTTGCTTATACTTGAAAGATAGTTTAAATGTTTTCAAATTATAAAAATAATTTTTTTAAAAAAATTAAATAGGATCTCTGTTGCTGATACTTGAAAGATAGTTTAAATGTTTTCAAATTATAAAAATAATTTTTACAAAAAGTAAGTAGGATCTGTGTTACTTAGACTTGAAAGATAGTTTAAATGTTTTAAAATTATGAAAATAATTTGTTTACAAAAATTATTGGGATCTCTGTTTCTGATACTTGATTGATAATTCAAATGTTTTGAAATTTAAAAAATAAGTTTTTAATAAAAGTGAGTAGGATCTCTGTTTCTGATACTTGGAAGATAGTTTAAATGTTTTCAAATTATAAAAAAATTTTTAAAAAAAATTAAATAGGATCTCTGTTGCTGATACTTGAAAGATAGTTAAATGTTTTCAAATTATGAAAATATTTTTTACAAAGAGTAAGTAGGATCTCTGTTGCTTATACTTGAAAGATAGTTTAAATGTTTTCAAATTATAAAAATAATTTTTTACAAAAAGTAAGTAGGATCTCTGTTACTTAGACTTGAAAGATAGTTTAAATGTTTTAATTATGAAAAAATTGTTTACAAAATTATTGGGATCTCTGTTTCTGATAGAAATGATGATAATTCAAATGTTTGAAATTTTAAAAATAAAGTTTTAATAAAAGTGAGTAGGATCTCTGTTCTGATACTTGAAAGATAGTTTAAATGTTTTCAAATTATAAAAATAATTTTTTAAAAAAATTAAATAGGATCTCTGTTGCTGATACTTGAAAGATAGTTAAATGTTTTCAAATTATAAAAATAATTTTTACAAAAAGTAAGTAGGATCTGTGTTACTAGACTTGAAAGATAGTTTAAATGTTTTCAAATTATGAAAATAATTTGTTTACAAAAATTATTGGGATCTCTGTTTCTGATAGATGATTGATAATTCAAATGTTTTGAAATTTTAAAATAAAGTTTTAAATAAAAGTGAGTAGGATCTCTGTTGCTGATACTTGGAAGATAGTTTAAATGTTTTCAAATTATAAAAATTTTTTTACAAAAAGTAAATAGGATCTCTGTTGCTATACTTGAAAGATAGTTTAAATGTTTTCAAATTAAAAAATAAATTTTTTACAAAAAGTAAGTAGGATCTGTGTTACTTAGACTTGAAAGATAGTTTAAATGTTTTAAAATTATGAAAATAATTTGTTTACAAAAATTATTGGGATCTCTGTTTCTGATAGATGATTGATAATTCAAATGTTTTGAAATTTTAAAAATAAGTTTTAATAAAAGTAAGTAGGATCTCTGTTGCTGATACTTGGAAGATAGTTTAAATGTTTTCAAATTATAAAAATAATTTTTAAAAAAAGTAAATAGGATCTCTGTTGCTTATACTTGAAAGATAGTTTAAATGTTTTCAAATTATAAAAATAAATTTTTACAAAAAGTAAGTAGGATCTGTGTTACTTAGACTTGAAAGATAGTTTAAATGTTTTAAAATTATGAAAATAATTGTTTACAAAAAATTATGGATCTCTGTTTCTGATAGATGATTGATAATTCAAATGTTTTGAAATTTTAAAAATAAGTTTTTAATAAAAGTAGTAGGATCTCTGTTTCTGATACTTGGAAGATAGTTTAAATGTTTTCAAATTATAAAAATAATTTTTTAAAAATTAAATAGGATCTCTGTTGCTGATACTTGAAAGATAGTTTAAATGTTTTCAAATTATGAAAAATATTTGTTACAAAAAGAAGTAGGATCTCTGTTGCTTATACTTGAAAGATAGTTTAAATGTTTTCAAATTATAAAAATAATTTTTTACAAAAAGTAAGTAGGATCTGTGTTACTAACTTGAAAGATAGTTTAAATGTTTTCAAATTTTAAAAATAATTTTTACAAAAAATTAATAGGATCTCTGTTTCTGATACTTGAAAGATAGTTTAAATGTTTTCAAATTATAAAAATAAATTTTTACAAAAAGTAAGTAGGATCTGTGTTACTTAGACTTGAAAGATAGTTTAAATGTTTTAAAATTATGAAAATAATTGTTTACAAAAATTATGGGATCTCTGTTTCTGATAGATGATTGATAATTCAAATGTTTTGAAATTTTAAAATAAGTTTTTAATAAAAGTGAGTAGGATCTCTGTTTCTGATACTTGGAAGATAGTTTAAATGTTTTCAAATTATAAAAATAATTTTTAAAAAAATTAAATAGGATCTCTGTTGCTGATACTTGAAAGATAGTTTAAATGTTTTCAAATTATGAAAATATTTTTTTACAAAGTAAGTAGGATCTCTGTTGCTTATACTTGAAAGATAGTTTAAATGTTTTCAAATTATAAAAATAATTTTTTAAAAAATTAAATAGGATCTCTGTTGCTGATACTTGAAAGATAGTTTAAATGTTTTCAATTATAAAAAATTTTTACAAAAAGTAAGTAGGATCTGTGTTACTTAGACTTGAAGATAGTTTAAATGTTTTAAAATTATGAAAATAATTTGTTTACAAAAATTATTGGGATCTCTGTTTCTGATAGATGATTGATAATTCAAATGTTTTGAAATTTAAAAATAAGTTTTTAAAAAAGTGAGTAGGATCTCTGTTCTGATACTTGGAAGATAGTTTAAATGTTTTCAAATTATAAAAATAATTTTTTAAAAAGTAATAGGATCTCTGTTGCTGATACTTGAAAGATAGTTTAAATGTTTTCAAATTATAAAAATATTTTTTAAAAAAAGTAAGTAGGATCTCTGTTGCTGATACTTGAAAGATAGTTTAAATGTTTTCAAATTATAAAAATAATTTTTACAAAAAAGTAAGTAGGATCTGTGTTACTTAGACTTGAAAGATAGTTTAAATGTTTTAAAATTATGAAAATAATTTGTTTACAAAAATTATTGGGATCTCTGTTTCTGATAGATGATTGATAATTCAAATGTTTTGAAATTTTAAAAATAAGTTTTAATAAAAGTGAGTAGGATCTCTGTTTCTGATACTTGGAAGATAGTTTAAATGTTTTCAAATTATAAAAATAATTTTTAAAAAAATTAAATAGGATCTGTTGCTGATACTTGAAAGATAGTTTAAATGTTTTCAAATTATGAAAATATTTTTTTACAAAAGTAAGTAGGATCTCTGTTGCTTATACTTGAAAGATAGTTTAAATGTTTCAAATTATAAAAATAATTTTTTAAAAAAAATTAAATAGGATCTCTGTTGCTGATACTTGAAAGATAGTTTAAATGTTTTCAAATTATAAAAATAAATTTTTACAAAAAGTAAGTAGGATCTGTGTTACTTAGACTTGAAAGATAGTTTAAATGTTTTAAAATTATGAAAATAATTTGTTTACAAAAATTATTGGGATCTCTGTTTCTGATAGATGATTGATAATTCAAATGTTTTGAAATTTAAAAATAAGTTTTTAATAAAAGTGAGTAGGATCTCTGTTTCTGATACTTGGAAGATAGTTTAAATGTTTTCAAATTATAAAAAATAATTTTTAAAAAAATTAATAGGATCTCTGTTGCTGATACTTGAAAGATAGTTTAAATGTTTTCAAATTATGAAATATTTTTTACAAAGAGTAAGTAGGATCTCTGTTGCTTATACTTGAAAGATAGTTTAAATGTTTTCAAATTATAAAAATAAATTTTTACAAAAAGTAAGTAGGATCTCTGTTACTTAGACTTGAAAGATAGTTTAATGTTTTAAAATATGAAAATAATTTGTTTACAAAAAAATTATTGGGATCTCTGTTTCTGATAGATGATTGATAATCAAATGTTTTGAAATTTAAAAATAAGTTTTTAATAAAAGTGAGTAGGATCTCTGTTTCTGATACTTGGAAGATAGTTTAAATGTTTTCAAATTTAAAAATAATTTTTACAAAAGTAAGTAGGATCTCTGTTACTTATACTTGAAAGATAGTTTAAATGTTTTAAATTATGAAAATAATTGTTTACAAAAAATATTAGGATCTCTGTTTCTGATAGATGATTGATAGTTTAAATGTTTTGAAATTTTAAAAATAATTTTTTAAAAAAAGTAAGTAGGATCTCTGTTTCTGATACTTGAAAGATAGTTTAAATGTTTTCAAATTATAAAAATAATTTTTTAAAAAAATTAAATAGGATCTCTGTTGCTGATACTTGAAAGATAGTTTAAATGTTTTCAAATTATAAAATTAAATTTTTACAAAAAGTAAGTAGGATCTGTGTTGCTTAGACTTGAAAGATAGTTTAAATGTTTTAAAATTATGAAAATAATTTGTTTACAAAAATTATTGGGATCTCTGTTTCTGATAGATGATTGATAATTCAAATGTTTTGAAATTTTAAAAATAAGTTTTTAATAAAAGTTAGTAGGATCTCTGTTTCTGATACTTGGAAGATAGTTTAAATGTTTTCAAATTATAAAAATATTTTTTTAAAAAAATTAAATAGGATCTCTGTTGCTGATACTTGAAAGATAGTTTAAATGTTTTCAAATTATAAAAATAAATTTTTACAAAAAGTAAGTAGGATCTGTGTTACTTAGACTTGAAAGATAGTTTAAATGTTTTAAAATTATGAAAATAATGTTTACAAAAATTATTGGGATCTCTGTTCTGATAGATGATTGATATTCAAATGTTTTGAAATTTAAAAATAAGTTTTAATAAAAGTGAGTAGGATCTCTGTTTCTGATACTTGAATGATAGTTTAAATGTTTTCAAATTATAAAAATAATTTTTTAAAAAATAAATAGGATCTCTGTTGCTGATACTTGAAAGATAGTTTAAATGTTTTCAAATTATGAAAATATTTTTTACAAAGAGTAAGTAGGATCTCTGTTGCTTATACTTGAAAGATAGTTTAAATGTTTTCAAATTATAAAAAAATATTTTAAAAAAAATTAAATAGGATCTTGTTGCTGATACTTGAAAGATATTTCATATGTTTTCAATTATGAAAATATTTTTTTACAAAGAGTAAGTAGGATCTCTGTTGCTTAGACTTGAAAGATAGTTTAAATGTTTTAAAATTATGAAAATAATTTGTTTACAAAAATTATTGGGATCTCTGTTTCTGATAGATGATTGATAATTCAAATGTTTTGAAATTTTACAAATAAGTTTTTAATAAAAGTGAGTAGGATCTCTGTTTCTGATACTTGGAAGATAGTTTAAATGTTTTCAAATTATAAAAATAATTTTTTTAAAAATTAAATAGGATCTCTGTTGCTGATACTTGAAAGATAGTTTCAATGTTTTCAAATTATGAAAATATTTTTTTACAAAGAGTAAGTAGGATCTCTGTTGCTTAGACTTGAAAGATAGTTTAAAAATTTTAAAATTATGAAAATAATTTGTTTACAAAAATTATTGGGATCTCTGTTTCTGATAGATGATTGATAATTCAAATGTTTTGAAATTTTGAAAATAAGTTTTTAATAAAAGTGAGTAGGATCTCTGTTTCTGATACTTGGAAGATAGTTTAAATGTTTTCAAATTATAAAAATAATTTTTTAAAAAAAATTAAATAGGATCTCTGTTGCTCATACTTGAAAGATAGTTTAAATGTTTTCAAATTATGAAAATATTTTTTTACAAAGAGTAAGTAGGATCTCTGTTCCTTAGACTTGAAAGATAGTTTAAATGTTTTCAAATTATAAAAAAAATTTTACAAAAAATTAAATAGGATCTCTGTTGCTGATACTTGAAAGATAGTTTAAATGTTTTCAAATTATGAAAATATTTTTACAAAGAGTAAGTAGGATCTCTGTTGCTTATACTTGAAAGATAGTTTAAATGTTTTCAAATTATAAAAATAATTTTTAAAAAAAAATTAAATAGGATCTCTGTTGCTGATACTTGAAAGATAGTTTAAATGTTTTCAAATTATAAAAATAAATTTTTTACAAAAAGTAAGTAGGATCTGTGTTACTTAGACTTGAAAGATAGTTTAAATGTTTTAAAATTATGAAAATAATTGTTTACAAAAATTATTGGGATCTCTGTTTCTGATAGATGATTGATATTCAAATGTTTTGAAATTTTAAAAATAAGTTTTTAATAAAGTGAGTAGGATCTCTGTTTCTGATACTTGGAAGATAGTTTAAATGTTTTCAAATTATAAAAAAATTTTTAAAAAATTAAATAGGATCTCTGTTGCTGATACTTGGAAGATAGTTTAAATGTTTTCAAATTATGAAAATATTTTTTTACAAAGAGTAAGTAGGATCTCTGTTGCTTATACTTGAAAGATAGTTTAAATGTTTTCAAATTATAAAAATAATTTTTTAAAAAAATTAAATAGGATCTCTGTGCTGATACTTGAAGATAGTTTAAATGTTTCAAATTATAAAAATAATTTTTAAAAAAGTAAGTAGGATCTGTGTTACTTAGACTTGAAAGATAGTTTAAATGTTTTAAAATATGAAAATAATTTGTTTACAAAAATTATGGGATCTCTGTTTCTGATAGATGATTGATAATTCAAATGTTTTGATTTTAAAAATAAGTTTTAATAAAAGTGAGTAGGATCTCTGTTTCTGATACTTGAAGATAGTTTAAATGTTTTCAAATTTTAAAAATAATTTTTTACAAAAAGTAAATAGGATCTCTGTTGCTTATACTTGAAGATAGTTTAAATGTTTTCAAATTATAAAAATAATTTTTACAAAAAGTAAGTAGGATCTGTGTTACTAGACTTGAAAGATAGTTTAATAGTTTAAAAGTTTTCAAATTATAAAAATAATTTTTACAAAAAGTAAGTAGGATCTGTGTTACTTAGACTTGAAAGATAGTTTAAATGTTTAAATTATGAAAATAATTTGTTACAAAAATTATTGGGATCTCTGTTTCTGATAGATGATTGATAATTCAAATGTTTTGAAATTTTAAAAATAAGTTTTTAATAAAAGTGAGTAGGATCTCTGTTTCTGATACTGGAAAGATCGTTTTAAATTGTTTTCAAATTATAAAATAATTTTTTTACAAAAGTAGTAAGTAGGATCTCTGTTGTTACTAGACTTGAAAGATAAGTTTAAATGTTTTCAAAATTATGAAAATAATTGTTTACAAAGAGACTATTAGGGATCTCTGTTTCTGATACTTGGATGATAGTTAATAAATGATTTGCAATTATAAAAATAGTTTTTAATAAAAGTGAAGTAGGATCTCTTGTTTCTGATACTTGAGAAGATAGTTTTCACAATGTTTTCAAATTATAAAAATAATTTTTTACAAAAAGTAAGTAGGATCTGTGTTACTTAGACTTGAAAGATAGTTTAAATGTTTTAAAATTAAGAAAATAAGTTGTTTACAAAAATTATTGGGATCTCTGTTTCTGATAGATGATTGATAATTCAAATGTTTTGAAATTTTAAAAATAAGTTTTTAATAAAAGTGAGTAGGATCTCTGTTTTTGATACTTGGAAGATAGTTTAAATGTTTTCAAATTATAAAAATAATTTTTTAAAAAAATTAAATAGGATCTCTGTTGCTGATACTTGAAAGATAGTTTAAATGTTTTCAAATTATAAAAATAATTTTTACAAAAAGTAAGTAGGATCTGTGTTACTTAGACTTGAAAGATAGTTTAAATGTTTTAAAATTATGAAAATAATTTGTTTACAAAAATTATTGGGATCTCTGTTTCTGATAGATGATTGATAATTCAAATGTTTTGAAATTTTAAAAATAAGTTTTAATAAAAGTGAGTAGGATCTCTGTTTCTGATACTGGAAGATAGTTTAAATGTTTTCAAATTATAAAAATAATTTTTTAAAAAAATTAATAGGATCTCTGTGCTGATACTTGGAAAGATAGTTTAAATGTTTTCAAATTATAAAATAAATTTTTACAAAAGTAAGTAGGATCTGTGTTACTTAGACTTGAAAGATAGTTTAAATGTTTTAAATTATGAAAATAATTTGTTTACAAAAATTATTGGGATCTCTGTTTCTGATAGATGATTGATAATTCAAATGTTTTGAAATTTTAAAAATAAGTTTTAAATAAAAGTGAGTAGATCTCTGTTTCTGATACTTGGAAGATAGTTTAAATGTTTTCAAATTATAAAAATAATTGTTAAAAAAACTAAATAGGGATCTCTGTTTGCTGGATACTTGAAAGATAGGTTAAAATGTTTTCAAATTATAAAAATAATTTTTTTACAAAAGTAAGTAGGATCCTGTGTTACTTAGACTTGAAGATAGTTTAAATGTTTTTAAAATTATGGAAAATAATTTGTTTACAAAATTATTGGGATCGTCTGTTTCCTGATAGATGATTGATAATTCAAATGTTTTGAAATTTAAAAATAAGTTTTGGTTTTTAATAAAAGTGAGTAGGATCTCTGTTTCTGATACTTGGAAGATAGTTTAAATGTTTTCAATTATAAAAATAATTTTTTAAAAAATTAAATAGGATCTCTGTTGCTGATACTTGAAAGATAGTTTAAATGTTTTCAAATTATAAAAATAATTTTTTACAAAAAGTAAGTAGGATCTGTGTTACTTAGACTTGAAAGATAGTTTAAAATGTTTTAAAATTATGAAAATAATTTGTTTACAAAAATTATTGGGATCTCTGTTTCTGATAGATGATTGATAATTCAAATGTTTTGAAATTTTAAAAATAAGTTTTTAATAAAAGTGAGTAGGATCTCTGTTTCTGATACTTGGAAGATAGTTTAAATGTTTCAAATTATAAAAATAATTTTTTAAAAAAAATTAAATAGGATCTCTGTTGCTGATACTTGAAAGATAGTTTAAATGTTTTCAAATTATAAAATATTTTTTTACAAAAGTAAGTAGGATCTGTGTTACTTAGACTTGAAAGATAGTTTAAATGTTTTAAAATTATGAAAATAATTTGTTTACAAAAATTATTGGGATCTCTGTTTCTGATAGATGATTGATAATTCAAATGTTTTGAAATTTAAAAATAAGTTTTAATAAAGTGAGTAGGATCTCTGTTTCTGATACTTGGAAGATAGTTTAAATGTTTTCAAATTATAAAATAATTTTTTTAAAAAAATTAAATAGGATCTCTGTTGCTGATACTTGAAAGATAGTTTAAATGTTTTCAAATTATAAAAATAATTTTTACAAAAGTAAGTAGGATCTGTGTTACTTAGACTTGAAAGATAGTTTAAATGTTTTAAAATTATGAAAATAATTTGTTTACAAAAATTATTGGGATCTCTGTTTCTGATAGATGATTGATAATTCAAATGTTTTGAAATTTTAAAAATAAGTTTTTAATAAAAGTGAGTAGGATCTCTGTTTCTGATACTTGGAAGATAGTTTAAATGTTTTCAAATTATAAAAATAATTTTTTAAAAAATTAAATAGGATCTCTGTTGCTGATACTTGAAAGATAGTTTAAATGTTTTCAAATTATAAAAATATTTTTTACAAAAAGTAGTAGGATCTTTGTTGCTTAGACTTGAAAGATAGTTTTAAATGTTTTTAAAATTATGAAAATAATTGTTTACAAAAATTATTGGGATCTCTGTTTCTGATAGATGATTGATATTCAAATGTTTTGAAATTTTAAAATAGTTTTTAATTAAAAGTGAGTAGGATCTCTGTTTCTGATACTTGGAAGATAGTTAAATGTTTTCAAATTATAAAAATAATTTTTTAAAAAAATTACATAGGATCTCTGTTTGCTGATACTTGAAAGATAGTTTAAATGTTTTCAAATTATAAAATAATTTTTTACAAAAGTAAGTAGGATCTGTGTTTACTTAGACTTGAAAGATAGTTTTAAATGTTTTAAAATTATGAAAATAATTTGTTTACAAAATTATTGGGATCTCTGTTTTCTGATAGATGATTGATAATTCAAATGTTTTGAATTTTAAAAATAAGTTTTAATAAAAGTGAGTAGGATCTCTGTTTCTGATACTTGGAAGATAGTTTAAATGTTTTCAAATTATAAAAATAATTTTTTAAAAAAATTAAATAGGATCTCTGTTGCTGATACTTGAAAGATAGTTTTAAAATGTTTTCAAATTATAAAATAATTTTTTACAAAAGTAAGTAGATCTGTGTACTTAGACTTGAAAGATAGTTTTAAATGTTTTAAAATTATGAAAATAATTTGTTTACAAAAATTATTGGGATCTCTGTTTCTGATAGATGATTGATAATTCAAATGTTTTGAAATTTTAAAAATAAGTTTTTAATAAAAGTGAGTAGGATCTCTGTTTCTGATACTTGGAAGATAGTTTAAATGTTTTCAAATTATAAAAATAATTTTTTAAAAAAATTAAATAGGATTATCTATTGTTGATACTTGAAAGATAATTTAAATGTTTTCAAATTATGAAAATATTTTTTTACAAAGAGTAAGTAGGATCTCTGTTGCTTAGACTTGAAAGATAGTTTAAATGTTTTAAAATTATGAAAATAATTTGTTTACAAAAATTATTGGGATCTCTGTTTCTGATAGATGATTGATAATTCAAATGTTTTGAAATTTTAAAAATAAGTTTTTAATAAAAGTGAGTAGGATCTCTGTTTCTGATACTTGGAAGATAGTTTAAATGTTTTCAAATTATAAAAATAATTTTTTTAAAAAAATTAAATAGGATCTCTGTTGCTGATACTTGAAAGATAGTTTAAAAGTTTTCAAATTATAAAAATAATTTTTTACAAAAAGTAAGTAGGATCTGTGTTACTTAGACTTGAAAGATAGTTTAAATGTTTTAAATTATGAAAATAATTTGTTTACAAAATTATTGGGATCTCTGTTTCTGATAGATGATTGATAATTCAAATGTTTTGAAATTTTAAAAATAAGTTTTTAATAAAAGTGAGGTAGGATCTCTGTTTCTGATACTGGAAGATAGTTTAAATGTTTTCAAATTATAAAAATAATTTTTTAAAAAATTAAATAGGATCTCTGTTGCTGATACTTGAAAGATAGTTTAAATGTTTTTCAAATTATAAAAATAATTTTTTACAAAAAGTAAGTAGGATCTGTGTTACTTAGACTTGAAAGATAGTGTAAATGTTTTAAAATTATGAAAATAATTTGTTTACAAAAAATTATTGGGATCTCTGTTTCTGATAGATGATTGATAATTCAAATGTTTTGAAATTTTAAAAATAAGTTTTTAATAAAAGTGAGTAGGATCTCTGTTTCTGATACTTGAAAGATAGTTTAATTGTTTTCAAATTATAAAAATAATTTTTTAAAAAAATTAAATAGGATCTCTGTTGCTGATACTTGAAAGATAGTTTAAATGTTTTCAAATTATAAAAATAATTTTTTACAAAAAGTAAGTAGGATCTGTGTTACTTAGACTTGAAAGATAGTTTTAAATGTTTTAAAATTATGAAAATAATTTGTTTACAAAAATTATTGGGATCTCTGTTCTGATAGATGATTGATAATTCAAATGTTTTGAAATTTTAAAAATAAGTTTTTAATAAAGTGAGTAGGATCTCTGTTTCTGATACTTGGAAGATAGTTTAAATGTTTTCAAATTATAAAAATAATTTTTTAAAAAATTAAATAGGATCTCTGTTGCTGATACTTGAAAGATAGTTTAAATGTTTTCAAATTATAAAAATAATTTTTTACAAAAAGTAAGTAGGATCTGTGTTACTTAGACTTGAAAGATAGTTTAAATGTTTTAAAATTATGAAAATAATTTGTTTACAAAATTATTGGGATCTCTGTTTCTGATAGATGATTGATAATTCAAATGTTTTGAAATTTTAAAAATAAGTTTTTAATAAAGTGAGTAGGATCTCTGTTTCTGATACTTGGAAGATAGTTTAAATGTTTTCAAATTATAAAATAATTTTTTAAAAAAATTAAATAGGATTCTCTGTTGCTGATACTTGAAAGATAGTTTAAATGTTTTCAAATTATAAAATAATTTTTTACAAAAAGTAAGTAGGATCTGTGTACTTAGACTTGAAAGATAGTTTAAATGTTTTAAAATTATGAAAATAATTTGTTTACAAAATTATTGGGATCTCTGTTTCTGATAGATGATTGATAATTCAAATGTTTGAA
Source organism: Populus tomentosa (assembly GCA_018804465.1). Taxonomy (NCBI): domain Eukaryota; kingdom Viridiplantae; phylum Streptophyta; class Magnoliopsida; order Malpighiales; family Salicaceae; genus Populus; species Populus tomentosa. Next base: position 20,653 of record JAAWWB010000948.1, on the reverse strand, counting down.
ATTTTAAAAATAAGTTTTTAATAAAAGTGAGTAGGATCTCTGTTTCTGATACTTGGAAGATAGTTTAAATGTTTTCAAATTATAAAAATAATTTTTTAAAAAAAATTAAATAGGATCTCTGTTGCTGATACTTGAAAGATAGTTTAAAGTTTTCAAATTATAAAAATAATTTTTTACAAAAGTAAGTAGGATCTGTGTTACTTAGACTTGAAAGATAGTTTAAATGTTTTAAAATTATGAAAATAATTTGTTTACAAAAATTATTGGGATCTCTGTTTCTGATAGATGATTGATAATTCAAATGTTTTGAAATTTTAAAAATAAGTTTTTAATAAAAGTGAGTAGGATCTCTGTTTCTGATACTTGGAAGATAGTTTAAATGTTTTCAAATTATAAAATAATTTTTTAAAAAATTAAATAGGATCTCTGTTGCTGATACTTGAAAGATAGTTTAAATGTTTTCAAATTATAAAAATAATTTTTTACAAAAAGTAAGTAGGATCTGTGTTACTTAGACTTGAAAGATAGTTTAAATGTTTTAAAATTATGAAAATAATTTGTTTACAAAAATTATTGGGATCTCTGTTTCTGATAGATGATTGATAATTCAAATGTTTTGAAATTTTAAAAATAAGTTTTTAATAAAAGTGAGTAGGATCTCTGTTTCTGATACTTGGAAGATAGTTTAAATGTTTTCAAATTATAAAAATAATTTTTTTAAAAAAATTAAATAGGATCTCTGTTTCTGATACTTGAAAGATAGTTTAAATGTTTTCAAATTATAAAATAATTTTTTTACAAAAAGTAAGTAGGATCTGTGTTACTTAGACTTGAAAGATAGTTTAAATGTTTTAAAATTATGAAAATAATTTGTTTACAAAAATTATTGGGATCTCTGTTTCTGATAGATGATTGATAATTCAAATGTTTTGAAATTTTAAAAATAAGTTTTTAATAAAAGTGAGTAGGATCTCTGTTTCTGATACTTGGAAGATAGTTTAAATGTTTTCAAATTATAAAAATAATTTTTTTAAAAAAATTAAATAGGATCTCTGTGCTGCTACTTGAAAGATAGTTTAAAATGTTTTCAAATTATAAAATAATTTTTTTACAAAAAGTAAGTAGGATCTGTGTTACTTAGACTTGAAAGATAGTTTACATGTTTTAAAATTATGAAAATTAATTTGTTTACAAAATTATTGGGATCTCTGTTTCTGATAGATGATTGATAATTCAAATGTTTTGAAATTTAAAAATAAGTTTTTAATAAAGTGAGTAGGATCTCTGTTTCTGATACTTGGAAGATAGTTTAAATGTTTTCAAATTATAAAAATAATTTTTTAAAAAAATTAAATAGGATCTCTTGTGCTGATACTTGAAAGATAGTTTAAATGTTTTCAAATTATGAAAAATAATTTTTTTACAAAAGAGTAAGTAGGATCTCTGTTGCCTTAGACTTGAAAGATAGTTTAAATGTTTTAAAATTATGAAAATAATTTGTTTACAAAAATTATTGGGATCTCTGTTTCTGATAGATGATTGATAATTCAAATGTTTTGAAATTTTAAAAATAAGTTTTTAATAAAGTGAGTAGGATCTCTGTTTCTGATACTTGGAAGATAGTTTAAATGTTTTCAAATTATAAAAATAATTTTTTTAAAAAAATTAAATAGGATCTCTGTTGCTGATACTTGAAAGATAGTTTAAATGTTTTCAAATTATAAAAATAATTTTTTACAAAAAGTAAGTAGGATCTGTGTTACTTAGACTTGAAAGATAGTTTAAATGTTTTAAAATTATGAAAATAATTTGTTTACAAAAATTATTGGGATCTCTGTTTCTGATAGATGATTGATAATTCAAATGTTTTGAAATTTTAAAAATAAGTTTTTAATAAAAGTGAGTAGGATCTCTGTTTCTGATACTTGGAAGATAGTTTAAATGTTTTCAAATTATAAAAATAATTTTTTAAAAAAATTAAATAGGATCTCTGTTGCTGATACTTGAAAGATAGTTTAAATGTTTTCAAATTATAAAAATAATTTTTTAAAAAAGTAAGTAGGATCTGTGTTCCTTATACTTGAAAGATAGTTTAAATGTTTTAAAATTATGAAAATAATTTGTTTACAAAAATTATTGGGATCTCTGTTTCTGATAGATGATTGATAATTCAAATGTTTTGAAATTTTAAAAATAAGTTTTTAATAAAAGTGAGTAGGATCTCTGTTTCTGATACTTGGAAGATAGTTTAAATGTTTTCAAATTATAAAAATAATTTTTAAAAAAAATTAAATAGGATCTCTGTTGCTGATACTTGAAAGATAGTTTAAATGTTTTCAAATTATAAAAATAATTTTTTACAAAAAGTAAGTAGGATCTGTGTTACTTAGACTTGAAAGATAGTTTAAATGTTTTAAAATTATGAAAATAATTTGTTTACAAAAATTATTGGGATCTCTGTTTCTGATAGATGATTGATAATTCAAATGTTTTGAAATTTTAAAAATAAGTTTTTAATAAAAGTGAGTAGGATCTCTGTTTCTGATACTTGGAAGATAGTTTAAATGTTTTCAAATTATAAAAATAATTTTTTAAAAAAATTAAATAGGATCTCTGTTGCTGATACTTGAAAGATAGTTTAAATGTTTTCAAATTATAAAAATATTTTTTACAAAAAGTAAGTAGGATCTGTGTTACTTAGACTTGAAAGATAGTTTAAATGTTTTTAAAATTATGAAAATAATTTGTTTACAAAAATTATTGGGATCTCTGTTTCTGATAGATGATTGATAATTCAAATGTTTTGAAATTTAAAAATAAGTTTTTAATAAAAGTGAGTAGGCATCTATGTTTCTGATACTTGGAAGATAGTTCAATGTTTTCAAATTATAAAAATAATTTTTTACAAAAGTAAGTAGGATCTGTGTTACTTAGACTTGAAAGATAGTTTAAATGTTTTAAATTATGAAATAATTGTTTACAAAATTATTGGGATCTCTGATTTTCTGATAGATGATTGATAATTCAACTGTTTGAAATTTTAAAAAAGTAAGTTTTTAATAAAGTGAGTAGGATCTCTGTTTCTGATACTTGGAAGATAGTTTAAATGTTTTCAAATTATAAAAATAATTTTTAAAAAAATTTAAATAGGATCTCTGTTGCTGATACTTGAAAGATAGTTTAAATGTTTTCAAATTATAAAATATTTTTTTACAAACAAGTAAGTAGGATCTGTGTTACTTAGACTTGAAAGATAGTTAAATGTTTTAAAATTATGAAAATAATTTGTTTACAAAAATTATTGGGATCTCTGTTCTGATAGATGATTGATAATTCAAATGTTTTGAATTTTAAAAATAAGTTTTTAATAAAGTGAGTAGGATCTCTGTTTCTGATACTTGGAAGATAGTTTAAATAATTGTTTTCAAATTATAAAAATAATTTTTTAAAAAAAAATTAAATAGGATCTCTGTTGCTGATACTTGAAAGATAGTTTAAAAGTTTCAAATATAAAAATAATTTTTTACAAAAAGTAAGTAGGATCTGTGTTACTTAGACTTGAAAGATAGTTTAAATGTTTTAAAATTATGAAAATAATTTGTTTACAAAAATTATTGGGATCTCTGTTTCTGATAGATGATTGATAATTCAAATGTTTTGAAATTTTAAAAATAAGTTTTTAATAAAAGTGAGTAGGATCTCTGTTTCTGATACTTGGAAGATAGTTTAAATGTTTTCAAATTATAAAAATAATTTTTTAAAAAAATTAAATAGGATCTCTGTTGCTGATACTTGAAAGATAGTTTAAATGTTTTCAAATTATAAAAATAATTTTTTACAAAAAGTAAGTAGGATCTGTGTTCCTTAGACTTGAAAGATAGTTTAAATGTTTTAAAATTATGAAAATAATTTGTTTACAAAAATTATTGGGATCTCTGTTTCTGATAGATGATTGATAATTCAAATGTTTTGAAATTTTAAAAATAAGTTTTAATAAAAGTGAGTAGGATCTCTGTTTCTGATACTTGAAAGATAGTTTAAATGTTTTGAATTATAAAAATAATTTTTTAAAAAAATTAAATAGGATCTCTGTTGCTGATACTTGAAAGATAGTTTAAATGTTTTCAAATTATAAAAATAATTTTTTACAAAAAGTAAGTAGGATCTGTGTTACTTAGACTTGAAAGATAGTTTAAATGTTTTAAAATTATGAAAATAATTTGTTTACAAAAATTATTGGGATCTCTGTTTCTGATAGATGATTGATAATTCAAATGTTTTGAAATTTTAAAAATAAGTTTTTAATAAAAGTGAGTAGGATCTCTGTTTCTGATACTTGGAAGATAGTTTAAATGTTTTCAAATTATAAAAATAATTTTTTTAAAAAAATTAAATAGGATCTCTGTTGCTGATACTTGAAAGATAGTTTAAAAGTTTTCAAATTATAAAAATAATTTTTTACAAAAAGTAAGTAGGATCTGTGTTACTTAGACTTGAAAGATAGTTTAAATGTTTTAAAATTATGAAAATAATTTGTTTACAAAAATTATTGGGATCTCTGTTTCTGATAGATGATTGATAATTCAAATGTTTTGAAATTTTAAAAATAAGTTTTAATAAAAGTGAGTAGGATCTCTGTTTCTGATACTTGGAAGATAGTTTAAATGTTTTAAAATTATAAAAATAATTTTTTAAAAAAGTAAGTAGGATCTCTGTTCCTGATACTTGAAAGATAGTTTAAATGTTTTAAAATTATAAAATATTTTTTTAAAAAAGTAAGTAGAATCTCTGTTTCTGATACTTGAAAGATAGTTTAAATGTTTTAAAATTATGAAAATAATTTGTTTACAAAATTATTGGGATCTCTGTTTCTGATAGATGATTGATAATTCAAATGTTTTGAAATTTTAAAAATAAGTTTTTAATAAAAGTGAGTAGGATCTCTGTTTCTGATACTTGGAAGATAGTTTAAATGTTTTCAAATTATAAAAATAATTTTTTAAAAAAATTAAATAGGATCTCTGTTGCTGATACTTGAAAGATAGTTTAAATGTTTTCAAATTATAAAAATAATTTTTTACAAAAGTAAGTAGGATCTGTGTTACTTAGACTTGAAAGATAGTTTAAATGTTTTAAAATTATGAAAATAATTTGTTTACAAAAATTATTGGGATCTCTGTTTCTGATAGATGATTGATAATTCAAATGTTTTGAAATTTTAAAAATAAGTTTTTAATAAAAGTGAGTAGGATCTCTGTTTCTGATACTTGGAAGATAGTTTAAATGTTTTCAAATTATAAAAATAATTTTTTTAAAAAAATTAAATAGGATCTCTGTTGCTGATACTTGAAAGATAGTTTAAATGTTTTCAAATTATAAAAATAATTTTTTACAAAAAGTAAGTAGGATCTGTGTTACTTAGACTTGAAAGATAGTTTAAATGTTTTAAAATTATGAAAATAATTTGTTTACAAAAATTATTGGGATCTCTGTTTCTGATAGATGATTGATAATTCAAATGTTTTGAAATTTTAAAAATAAGTTTTTAATAAAAGTGAGTAGGATCTCTGTTTCTGATACTTGGAAGATAGTTTAAATGTTTTCAAATTATAAAAATAATTTTTTAAAAAAATTAAATAGGATCTCTGTTGCTGATACTTGAAGATAGTTTAAATGTTTTCAAATTATAAAAATAATTTTTTACAAAAAGTAAGTAGGATCTGTGTTACTTAGACTTGAAAGATAGTTTAAATGTTTTAAAATTATGAAAATAATTTGTTTACAAAAATTATTGGGATCTCTGTTTCTGATAGATGATTGATAATTCAAATGTTTTGAAATTTTAAAAATAAGTTTTTAATAAAAGTGAGTAGGATCTCTGTTTCTGATACTTGGAAGATAGTTTAAATGTTTTCAAATTATAAAAATAATTTTTTAAAAAAATTAAATAGGATCTCTGTTGCTGATACTTGAAAGATAGTTTAAATGTTTTCAAATTATAAAATAATTTTTTACAAAAAGTAAGTAGGATCTGTGTTACTTAGACTTGAAAGATAGTTTAAATGTTTTAAAATTATGAAAATAATTTGTTTACAAAAATTATTGGGATCTCTGTTTCTGATAGATGATTGATAATTCAAATGTTTTGAAATTTTAAAAATAAGTTTTTAATAAAAGTGAGTAGGATCTCTGTTTCTGATACTTGGAAGATAGTTTAAATGTTTTCAAATTATAAAAATAATTTTTTAAAAAAATTAAGTAGGATCTCTGTTCCTAATACTTGAAAGATAGTTTAAATGTTTTCAAATTATAAAATAATTTTTTACAAAAGTAAGTAGGATCTGTGTTACTTAGACTTGAAAGATAGTTTAAATGTTTTAAAATTATGAAAATAATTTGTTTACAAAAATTATTGGGATCTCTGTTTCTGATAGATGATTGATAATTCAAATGTTTTGAAATTTTAAAATAAGTTTTTAATAAAAGTGAGTAGGATCTCTGTTTCTGATACTTGGAAGATAGTTTAAATGTTTTCAAATTATAAAAATAATTTTTTTAAAAAATTAAATAGGATCTCTGTTGCTGATACTTGAAAGATAGTTTAAATGTTTTCAAATTATAAAAATAATTTTTTACAAAAAGTAAGTAGGATCTGTGTTACTTAGACTTGAAAGATAGTTTAAATGTTTTAAAATTATGAAAATAATTTGTTTACAAAAATTATTGGGATCTCTGTTTCTGATAGATGATTGATAATTCAAATGTTTTGAAATTTTAAAAATAAGTTTTTAATAAAAGTGAGTAGGATCTCTGTTTCTGATACTTGGAAGATAGTTTAAATGTTTTCAAATTATAAAAATAATTTTTTAAAAAAATTAAATAGGATCTCTGTTGCTGATACTTGAAAGATAGTTTAAATGTTTTCAAATTATAAAAATAATTTTTTACAAAAACTAAGTAGGATCTGTGTTACTTAGACTTGAAAGATAGTTTACATGTTTTAAAATTATGAAAATAATTTGTTTACAAAAATTATTGGGATCTCTGTTTCTGATAGATGATTGATAATTCAAATGTTTTGAAATTTTAAAAATAAGTTTTTAATAAAAGTGAGTAGGATCTCTGTTTCTGATACTTGGAAGATAGTTTAAATGTTTTCAAATTATAAAAATAATTTTTTAAAAAAATTAAATAGAATCTCTATTGCTGATACTTGAAAGATAGTTTAAAGTTTTCAAATTATAAAATAATTTTTTACAAAAGTAAGTAGGATCTGTGTTACTTAGACTTGAAAGATAGTTTAAATGTTTTAAAATTATGAAATAATTTGTTTACAAAAATTATTGGGATCTCTGTTTCTGATAGATGATTGATAATTCAAATGTTTTGAAATTTTAAAATAAGTTTTTAATAAAAGTGAGTAGGATCTCTGTTTCTGATACTTGGAAGATAGTTTAAATGTTTTCAAATTATAAAAATAATTTTTTAAAAAATTAAATAGGATCTCTGTTGCTGATACTTGAAAGATAGTTTAAATGTTTTCAAATTATAAAATAATTTTTTACAAAAGTAAGTAGGATCTGTGTTACTTAGACTTGAAAGATAGTTTAAATGTTTTAAAATTATGAAAATAATTTGTTTACAAAAATTATTGGGATCTCTGTTTCTGATAGATGATTGATAATTCAAATGTTTTGAAATTTTAAAAATAAGTTTTTAATAAAAGTGAGTAGGATCTCTGTTTCTGATACTTGGAAGATAGTTTAAATGTTTTCAAATTATAAAAATAATTTTTTAAAAAAATTAAATAGGATCTCTGTTGCTGATACTTGAAAGATAGTTTAAAAGTTTTCAAATTATAAAAATAATTTTTTACAAAAAGTAAGTAGGATCTGTGTTACTTAGACTTGAAAGATAGTTTAAATGTTTTAAAATTATGAAAATAATTTGTTTACAAAATTATTGGGATCTCTGTTTCTGATAGATGATTGATAATTCAAATGTTTTGAAATTTTAAAAATAAGTTTTTAATAAAAGTGAGTAGGATCTCTGTTTCTGATACTTGGAAGATAGTTTAAATGTTTTCAAATTATAAAAATAATTTTTTAAAAAATTAAATAGGATCTCTGTTGCTGATACTTGAAAGATAGTTTAAATGTTTTCAAATTATGAAAATATTTTTTTACAAAGAGTAAGTAGGATCTCTGTTGCTTAGACTTGAAAGATAGTTTAAATGTTTTAAAATTATGAAAATAATTTGTTTACAAAAATTATTGGGATCTCTGTTTCTGATAGATGATTGATAATTCAAATGTTTTGAAATTTTAAAAATAAGTTTTTAATAAAAGTGAGTAGGATCTCTGTTTCTGATACTTGGAAGATAGGTTAAATGTTTTCAAATTATAAAAATAATTTTTTTAAAAAATTAAATAGGATCTCTGTTGCTGATACTTGAAAGATAGTTTAAAAGTTTTCAAATTATAAAAATAATTTTTTACAAAAAGTAAGTAGGATCTGTGTTACTTAGACTTGAAAGATAGTTTAAATGTTTTAAAATTATGAAAATAATTTGTTTACAAAAATTATTGGGATCTCTGTTTCTGATAGATGATTGATAATTCAAATGTTTTGAAATTTTAAAAATAAGTTTTAATAAAGTGAGTAGGATCTCTGTTTCTGATACTTGGAAGATAGTTTAAATGTTTTCAAATTATAAAAATAATTTTTAAAAAAAATTAAATAGGATCTCTGTTGCTGATACTTGAAAGATAGTTTAAATGTTTTCAAATTATAAAAATAATTTTTTACAAAAAGTAAGTAGGATCTGTGTTACTTAGACTTGAAAGATAGTTTAAATGTTTTAAAATTATGAAAATAATTTGTTTACAAAATTATTGGGATCTCTGTTTCTGATAGATGATGATAATTCAAATGTTTTGAAATTTTAAAAATAAGTTTTTAATAAAAGTGAGTAGGATCTCTGTTTCTGATACTTGGAAGATAGTTTAAATGTTTTCAAATTATAAAATAATTTTTAAAAGGAATTTTTTAAAAAATTAAATAGGATCTCTTTGCTGATACTTGAAAGATAGTTTAAATGTTTTCAAATTATGAAAATATTTTTTACAAAAAGTAAGTAGGATCTCTGTTACTTAGACTTGAAAGATAGTTTAAATGTTTTAAAATTATGAAAATAATTTGTTTACAAAAATTATTGGGATCTCTGTTTCTGATAGATGATTGATAATTCAAATGTTTTGAAATTTTAAAAATAAGTTTTTAATAAAAGTGAGTAGGATCTCTGTTTCTGATACTTGGAAGATAGTTTAAATGTTTTCAAATTATAAAAATAATTTTTTAAAAAAATAAATAGGATCTCTGTTGCTGATACTTGAAAGATAGTTTAAATGTTTTCAAATTATAAAAATAATTTTTTAAAAAAATTAAATAGGATCTCTGTTGCTTATACTTGAAAGATAGTTTAAATGTTTTAAAATTATGAAAATAATTTGTTTACAAAAATTATTGGGATCTCTGTTTCTGATAGATGATTGATAATTCAAATGTTTTGAAATTTTAAAAATAAGTTTTTAATAAAAGTGAGTAGGATCTCTGTTTCTGATACTTGGAAGATAGTTTAAATGTTTTCAAATTATAAAAATAATTTTTTTAAAAAAATTAAATAGGATCTCTGTTGCTGATACTTGAAAGATAGTTTAAATGTTTTCAAATTATAAAAATAATTTTTTACAAAAAGTAAGTAGGATCTGTGTTACTTAGACTTGAAAGATAGTTTAAATGTTTTAAAATTATGAAAATAATTTGTTTACAAAAATTATTGGGATCTCTGTTTCTGATAGATGATTGATAATTCAAATGTTTTGAAATTTTAAAAATAAGTTTTTAATAAAAGTGAGTAGGATCTCTGTTTCTGATACTTGGAAGATAGTTTAAATGTTTTCAAATTATAAAAATAATTTTTTTAAAAAAATTAAATAGGATCTCTGTTGCTGATACTTGAAAGATAGTTTAAATGTTTTCAAATTATAAAATAATTTTTTACAAAAAGTAAGTAGGATCTGTGTTACTTAGACTTGAAAGATAGTTTAAATGTTTTAAAATTATGAAAATAATTTGTTTACAAAAATTATTGGGATCTCTGTTTCTGATAGATGATTGATAATTCAAATGTTTTGAAATTTTAAAAATAAGTTTTTAATAAAAGTGAGTAGGATCTCTGTTTCTGATACTTGGAAGATAGTTTAAATGTTTTCAAATTATAAAAATAATTTTTTAAAAAAATTAAATAGGATCTCTGTTGCTGATACTTGAAAGATAGTTTAAATGTTTTCAAATTATAAAAATAATTTTTTACAAAGAGTAAGTAGGATCTGTGTTACTTAGACTTGAAAGATAGTTTAAATGTTTTAAAATTATGAAAATAATTTGTTTACAAAAATTATTGGGATCTCTGTTTCTGATAGATGATTGATAATTCAAATGTTTTGAAATTTTAAAAATAAGTTTTTAATAAAAGTGAGTAGGATCTCTGTTTCTGATACTTGGAAGATAGTTTAAATGTTTTCAAATTATAAAAATAATTTTTAAAAAAATTAAATAGGATCTCTGTTGCTGATACTTGAAAGATAGTTTAAATGTTTTCAAATTATAAAAATAATTTTTTACAAAAAGTAAGTAGGATCTGTGTACTTAGACTTGAAAGATAGTTTAAATGTTTTAAAATTATGAAAATAATTTGTTTACAAAAATTATTGGGATCTCTGTTTCTGATAGATGATTGATAATTCAAATGTTTTGAAATTTTAAAAATAAGTTTTTAATAAAAGTGAGTAGGATCTCTGTTTCTGATACTTGGAAGATAGTTTAAATGTTTTCAAATTATAAAAATAATTTTTTAAAAAAAATTAAATAGGATATCTGTTGCTGATACTTGAAAGATAGTTTAAATGTTTTCAAATTATGAAAATATTTTTTTACAAAGAGTAAGTAGGATCTCTGTTGCTTAGACTTGAAAGATAGTTTAAATGTTTTAAAATTATGAAATAATTTGTTTACAAAAATTATTGGGATCTCTGTTTCTGATAGATGATTGATAATTCAAATGTTTTGAAATTTTAAAAATAAGTTTTTAATAAAGTGAGTAGGATCTCTGTTTCTGATACTTGGAAGATAGTTTAAATGTTTCAAATTATAAAAATAATTTTTTAAAAAATTAAGTAGGATCTCTGTTGCTGATACTTGAAAGATAGTTAAATGTTTTCAAATTATAAAAATAATTTTTTACAAAAAGTAAGTAGGATCTGTGTTACTTAGACTTGAAAGATAGTTTAAATGTTTTAAAATTATGAAAATAATTTGTTTACAAAAATTATTGGGATCTCTGTTTCTGATAGATGATTGATAATTCAAATGTTTTGAAATTTTAAAAATAAGTTTTTAATAAAAGTGAGTAGGATCTCTGTTTCTGATACTTGGAAGATAGTTTAAATGTTTTCAAATTATAAAAATAATTTTTTAAAAAAAATTAAATAGGATCTCTGTTGCTGATACTTGAAAGATAGTTTAAAAGTTTTCAAATTATAAAAATAATTTTTTACAAAAAGTAAGTAGGATCTGTGTTACTTAGACTTGAAAGATAGTTTAAATGTTTTAAAATTATGAAAATAATTTGTTTACAAAAATTATTGGGATCTCTGTTTCTGATAGATGATTGATAATTCAAATGTTTTGAAATTTTAAAAATAAGTTTTTAATAAAAGTGAGTAGGATCTCTGTTTCTGATACTTGGAAGATAGTTTAAATGTTTTCAAATTATAAAAATAATTTTTTTAAAAAAATTAAATAGGATCTCTGTTGCTGATACTTGAAAGATAGTTTAAATGTTTTCAAATTATAAAATAATTTTTTACAAAAGTAAGTAGGATCTGTGTTACTTAGACTTGAAAGATAGTTTAAATGTTTTAAAATTATGAAATAATTTGTTTACAAAAATTATTGGGATCTCTGTTTCTGATAGATGATTGATAATTCAAATGTTTTGAAATTTTAAAAATAAGTTTTTAATAAAAGTGAGTAGGATCTCTGTTTCTGATACTTGGAAGATAGTTTAAATGTTTTCAAATTATAAAAATAATTTTTTAAAAAAATTAAATAGGATCTCTGTTGCTGATACTTGAAAGATAGTTTAAAATGTTTTCAAATTATGAAAATATTTTTTTACAAAGAGTAAGTAGGATCTGTGTTACTTAGACTTGAAAGATAGTTTAAATGTTTTAAAATTATGAAAATAATTTGTTTACAAAAATTATTGGGATCTCTGTTTCTGATAGATGATTGATAATTCAAATGTTTTGAAATTTTAAAAATAAGTTTTTAATAAAAGTGAGTAGGATCTCTGTTTCTGATACTTGGAAGATAGTTTAAATGTTTTCAAATTATAAAAATAATTTTTTAAAAAAATTAAATAGGATCTCTGTTGCTGATACTTGAAAGATAGTTTAAATGTTTTCAAATTATAAAAATAATTTTTTACAAAAAGTAAGTAGGATCTGTGTTACTTAGACTTGAAAGATAGTTTAAATGTTTTAAAATTATGAAAATAATTTGTTTACAAAAATTATTGGGATCTCTGTTTCTGATAGATGATTGATAATTCAAATGTTTTGAAATTTTAAAAATAAGTTTTTAATAAAAGTGAGTAGGATCTCTGTTTCTGATACTTGGAAGATAGTTTAAATGTTTTCAAATTATAAAAATAATTTTTTAAAAAAATTAAATAGGATCTCTGTTGCTGATACTTGAAAGATAGTTTAAATGTTTTCAAATTATAAAATAATTTTTTTACAAAAAGTAAGTAGGATCTGTGTTCCTTAGACTTGAAAGATAGTTTAAATGTTTTAAAATTATGAAAATAATTTGTTTACAAAAATTATTGGGATCTCTGTTTCTGATAGATGATTGATAATTCAAATGTTTTGAAATTTTAAAAATAAGTTTTTAATAAAAGTGAGTAGGATCTCTGTTTCTGATACTTGGAAGATAGTTTAAATGTTTTCAAATTATAAAAATAATTTTTTAAAAAAATTAAATAGGATCTCTGTTGCTGATACTTGAAAGATAGTTTAAAAGTTTTCAAATTATAAAAATAATTTTTTACAAAAAGTAAGTAGGATCTGTGTTACTTAGACTTGAAAGATAGTTTAAATGTTTTAAAATTATGAAAATAATTTGTTTACAAAAATTATTGGGATCTCTGTTTCTGATAGATGATTGATAATTCAAATGTTTTGAAATTTTAAAAATAAGTTTTTAATAAAAGTGAGTAGGATCTCTGTTTCTGATACTTGGAAGATAGGTTAAATGTTTTCAAATTATAAAAATAATTTTTTTAAAAAAATTAAATAGGATCTCTAGTTGCTGATACTTGAAGATAGTTAAAAGTTTTCAAATTATAAAATAATTTTTTACAAAAGTAAGTAGGATCTGTGTTACTTAGACTTGAAAGATAGTTTAAATGTTTTAAAATTATGAAAATAATTTGTTTACAAAAATTATTGGGATCTCTGTTTCTGATAGATGATTGATAATTCAAATGTTTTGAAATTTTAAAAATAAGTTTTTAATAAAAGTGAGTAGGATCTCTGTTTCTGATACTTGGAAGATAGTTTAAATGTTTTCAAATTATAAAAATAATTTTTTTAAAAAAATTAAATAGGATCTCTGTTGCTGATACTTGAAAGATAGTTTAAATGTTTTCAAATTATAAAAATAATTTTTTACAAAAAGTAAGTAGGATCTGTGTTACTTAGACTTGAAAGATAGTTTAAATGTTTTAAAATTATGAAAATAATTTGTTTACAAAATTATTGGGATCTCTGTTTCTGATAGATGATTGATAATTCAAATGTTTTGAAATTTTAAAAATAAGTTTTTAATAAAAGTGAGTAGGATCTCTGTTTCTGATACTTGGAAGATAGTTTAAATGTTTTCAAATTATAAAAATAATTTTTTTAAAAAAATTAAATAGGATCTCTGTTGCTGATACTTGAAAGATAGTTTAAATGTTTTCAAATTATGAAAATATTTTTTTACAAAGAGTAAGTAGGATCTCTGTTGCTTAGACTTGAAAGATAGTTTAAATGTTTTAAAATTATGAAAATAATTTGTTTACAAAAATTATTGGGATCTCTGTTTCTGATAGATGATTGATAATTCAAATGTTTTGAATTTTAAAAATAAGTTTTTAATAAAGTGAGTAGGATCTCTGTTTCTGATACTTGGAAGATAGTTTAAATGTTTTCAAATTATTAAAAATAATTTTTAAAAAAATTAAATAGGATCTCTGTTGCTGATACTTGAAAGATAGTTTAAAATGTTTTCAATTATAAAATAATTTTTTTACAAAGAAGTAAGTAGGATCTGTGTTACTTAGACTTGAAAGATAGTTTAAATGTTTTAAAATTATGAAAATAATTTGTTTACAAAAATTATTGGGATCTCTGTTTCTGATAGATGATTGATAATTCAAATGTTTTGAAATTTTAAAAATAAGTTTTTAATAAAAGTGAGTAGGATCTCTGTTTCTGATACTTGGAAGATAGTTTAAATGTTTTCAAATTATAAAAATAATTTTTTAAAAAAATTAAATCGGATCTCTGTTGCTGATACTTGAAAGATAGTTTAAATGTTTTCAAATTATAAAAATAATTTTTTACAAAGAGTAAGTAGGATCTGTGTTACTTAGACTTGAAAGATAGTTTAAATGTTTTAAAATTATGAAAATAATTTGTTTACAAAAATTATTGGGATCTCTGTTTCTGATAGATGATTGATAATTCAAATGTTTTGAAATTTTAAAAATAAGTTTTTAATAAAAGTGAGTAGGATCTCTGTTTCTGATACTTGGAAGATAGTTTAAATGTTTTCAAATTATAAAAATAATTTTTTAAAAAAATTAAATAGGATCTCTGTTGCTGATACTTGAAAGATAGTTTAAATGTTTTCAAATTATAAAAATAATTTTTTACAAAAAGTAAGTAGGATCTGTGTTACTTAGACTTGAAAGATAGTTTAAATGTTTTAAAAATTATGAAAATAATTTGTTTACAAAATTATTGGGATCTCTGTTTCTGATAGATGATTGATATTCAAATGTTTTGAAATTTTAAAATAAGTTTTTAATAAAAGTGAGTAGGATCTCTGTTTCTGATACTTGGAAGATAGTTTAAATGTTTTCAAATTATAAAATAATTTTTTAAAACAATTAAATAGGATCTCTGTTGCTGATACTTGAAGATAGTTTAAATGTTTTCAAATTATAAAATAATTTTTTACAAAAAGTAAGTAGGATCTGTGTTACTTAGACTTGAAAGATAGTTTAAATGTTTTAAAATTATGAAAATAATTTGTTTACAAAAATTATTGGGATCTCTGTTTCTGATAGATGATTGATAATTCAAATGTTTTGAAATTTTAAAAATAAGTTTTTAATAAAGTGAGTAGGATCTCTGTTTCTGATACTTGGAAGATAGTTTAAATGTTTTCAAATTATAAAAATAATTTTTTAAAAAAATTAAATAGGATCTCTGTTGCTGATACTTGAAAGATAGTTTAAATGTTTTCAAATTATAAAAATAATTTTTTACAAAAAGTAAGTAGGATCTGTGTTACTTAGACTTGAAAGATAGTTTAAATGTTTTAAAATTATGAAAATAATTTGTTTACAAAAATTATTGGGATCTCTGTTTCTGATAGATGATTGATAATTCAAATGTTTTGAAATTTTAAAAATAAGTTTTTAATAAAAGTGAGTAGGATCTCTGTTTCTGATACTTGGAAGATAGTTTAAATGTTTTCAAATTATAAAAATAATTTTTTTAAAAAAATTAAATAGGATCTCTGTTGCTGATACTTGAAAGATAGTTTAAATGTTTTCAAATTATAAAAATAATTTTTACAAAAAGTAAGTAGGATCTGTGTTACTTAGACTTGAAAGATAGTTTAAATGTTTTAAAATTATGAAAATAATTTGTTTACAAAAATTATGGGATCTCTGTTTCTGATAGATGATTGATAATTCAAATGTTTTGAAATTTAAAAATAAGTTTTTAATAAAAGTGAGTAGGATCTCTGTTTCTGATACTTGGAAGATAGTTTAAATGTTTTCAAATTTTAAAATAATTTTTTTTAAAAAAATAAATAGGATCTCTGTTGCTGATACTTGAAAGATAGTTTAAAAGTTTTCAAATTATAAAAATAATTTTTTACAAAAAGTAAGTAGGATCTGTGTTACTTAGACTTGAAAGATAGTTTAAATGTTTTAAAATTATGAAAATAATTTGTTTACAAAAATTATTGGGATCTCTGTTTCTGATAGATGATTGATAATTCAATGTTTTGAAATTTTAAAAATAAGTTTTTAATAAAGTGAGTAGGATCTCTGTTTCCTGATACTTTGGAAGATAGTTTAAATGTTTTCAAATTATAAAAATAATTTTTTGAAAAAATTAAATAGGATCTCTGTTGCTGATACTTGAAAGATAGTTTAAAAGTTTTCAATTAAAAATATTTTTTACAAAAGTAAGTAGGATCTGTGTTACTTAGACTTGAAGATAGTTTAAATGTTTTAAAATTATGAAAATAATTTTGTTTACAAAAATTATTGGGATCTCTGTTTCTGATAGATGATTGATAATTCAAAGTTTTGAAATTTTAAAAATAAGTTTTTAATAAAAGTGAGTAGGATCTCTGTTTCTGATACTGGAAGATAGTTTAAATGTTTTTCAAATTATAAAAATAATTTTTTTAAAAAATTAAATAGGATCTCTGTTGCTGATACTGTGAAGATAGTTTAAAGTTTTCAAATTATAAAAATAATTTTTTACAAAAAGTAAGTAGGATCTGTGTACTTAGACTTGAAGATAGTTTAAATGTTTTAAAATTATGAAAATAATTTGTTTACAAAAATTATTGGGATCTCTGTTTCTGATAGATGATTGATAATTCAAATGTTTTGAAATTTTAAAAATAAGTTTTTAATAAAAGTGAGTAGGATCTCTGTTTCTGATACTTGGAAGATAGTTTAAATGTTTTCAAATTATAAAAATAATTTTTAAAAAATTAAATAGGATCTATGTTGCTGATACTTGAAAGATAGTTTAAATGTTTTCAAATTATGAAATATTTTTTTACAAAGAGTAAGTAGGATCTTGTTGCCTTAGACTTGAAAGATAGTTTTAAATGTTTTAAAATTATGAAAATAATTTGTTTACAAAAATTATTGGGATCTCTGTTTCTGATAGGATTGATTGATAATTCAAATGTTTTGAAATTTTAAAAATAAGTTTTTTAATTAAAGTGAGTAGGATCTCTGTTTCTGATACTTGGAAGATAGTTAAATGTTTTCAAATTATAAAAATAATTTTTTTAAAAAAATTAAATTAGGATCTCTGTTGCTGATACTTGAAAGATAGTTTAAAAGTTTTCAAATTATAAAATAATTTTTTACAAAAGTAAGTAGGAATCTGTGTACTTAGACTTGAAGATAGTTTAAATGTTTTAAAATTATGAAAATAATTTGTTTACAAAATTATTGGGATCTCTGTTTCTGATAGATGATTGATAATTCAATGTTTTGAATTTTAAAAATAAGTTTTTAATAAAAGTGAGTAGGATCTCTGTTTCTGGATACTTGGAAGATAGTTTAAATGTTTTTCAAATTATAAAATACATTTTTTAAAAAATTAAATAGGATCTCTGTTGCTGATACTTGAAAGATAGTTTAAAAGTTTTCAATTTATAAAATAATTTTTTACAAAAGTAAGTAGGATCTGTGTTACTTAGACTTGAAAGATAGTTTAATGTTTTAAAATTATGAAAATAATTTGTTTACAAAAAATTATTGGGATCTCTGTTTTGATAGATGATTGATAATTCAAATGTTTTGAAATTTTTAAAAATAAGTTTTTAATAAAAGTGATGTAGGATCTCTGTTTCTGATACTTGGAAGATAGTTTAAATGTTTTCAAATTATAAAAATAATTTTTTTAAAAAATTAAATAGGATCTCTGTTGTGATACTTGAAAGATAGTTTAAATGTTTTCAAATTATAAACTAATTTTTTACAAAAGTAAGTAGGATCTGTGTTCGCTTAGACTTGAAAGATAGTTTAAATGTTTTAAAATTATGAAAATAATTTGTTTACAAAAATTATTGGGATCTTTGTTTCTGATAGATGATTGATAATTCAAATGTTTTGAAATTTTAAAATAAGTTTTTAATAAAGTGAGTAGGATCTCTGTTTCTGATACTTGGAAGATAGTTTAAATGTTTTCAAATTATAAAATAATTTTTTTAAAAAATTAAATAGGATCTCTGTTGCTGATACTTGAAAGATAGTTTTAAAAGTTTTCAAATTATAAAAATAATTTTTTACAAAAAGTAAGTAGGATCTGTGTTACTTAGACTTGAAAGATAGTTTTAAATGTTTTAAAATTATGAAATAATTTGTTTACAAAAATTATTGGGATCTCTGTTTCTGATAGATGATTGATAATTCAAATGTTTTGAAATTTTAAAAATAAGTTTTTAATAAAGTGAGTAGGATCTCTGTTTCTGATACTTGGAAGATAGTTTAAATGTTTTCAAATTATAAAAATAATTTTTTTAAAACAATTAAATAGGATCTCTGTTGCTGATACTTGAAAGATAGTTTAAATGTTTTCAAATTATAAAAATAATTTTTTAAAAAAGTAAGTAGGATCTGTGTTACTTAGACTTGAAAGATAGTTTAAATGTTTTAAAATTATGAAATAATTTGTTTACAAAAATTATTGGGATCTCTGTTTCTGATAGATGATTGATAATTCAAATGTTTTGAAATTTTAAAAATAAGTTTTTAATAAAAGTGAGTAGGATCTCTGTTTCTGATACTTGGAAGATAGTTTCAATGTTTTCAAATTATAAAAATAATTTTTTACAAAAAGTAAGTAGGATCTGTGTTACTTAGACTTGAAAGATAGTTTAAATGTTTTAAAATTATGAAAATAATTTGTTTACAAAAATTATTGGGATCTCTGTTTCTGATAGATGATTGATAATTCAAATGTTTTGAAATTTTAAAAATAAGTTTTTAATAAAAGTGAGTAGGATCTCTGTTTCTGATACTTGGAAGATAGTTTAAATGTTTTCAAATTATAAAAATAATTTTTTAAAAAAATTAAATAGGATCTCTGTTGCTGATACTTGAAAGATAGTTTAAATGTTTTCAAATTATAAAAATATTTTTTACAAAAAGTAAGTAGGATCTGTGTTACTTAGACTTGAAAGATAGTTTAAATGTTTTAAAATTATGAAAATAATTTGTTTACAAAAATTATTGGGATCTCTGTTTCTGATAGATGATTGATAATTCAAATGTTTTGAAATTTTAAAAATAAGTTTTTAATAAAAGTGAGTAGGATCTCTGTTTCTGATACTTGGAAGATAGTTTAAATGTTTTCAAATTATAAAAATAATTTTTTAAAAAATTAAATAGGATCTCTGTTGCTGATACTTGAAGATAGTTTAAATGTTTTCAAATTATAAAATAATTTTTTACAAAAAGTAAGTAGGATCTGTGTTACTTAGACTTGAAAGATAGTTTAAATGTTTTAAAATTATGAAAATAATTTGTTTACAAAAATTATTGGGATCTCTGTTTCTGATAGATGATTGATAATTCAAATGTTTTGAAATTTTAAAAATAAGTTTTTAATAAAGTGAGTAGGATCTCTGTTTCTGATACTTGGAAGATAGTTTTAAATGTTTTCAAATTATAAAAATAATTTTTTTAAAAAAATTAAATAGGATCTCTGTTGCTGATACTTGAAAGATAGTTTAAATGTTTTCAAATTATAAAATAATTTTTACAAAAAGTAAGTAGGATCTGTGTACTTAGACTTGAAAGATAGTTTAAATGTTTTAAAATTATGAAAATAATTTGTTTACAAAATTATTGGGATCTCTGTTTCTGATAGATGATTGATAATTCAAATGTTTTGAAATTTTAAAAATAAGTTTTTAATAAAAGTGAGTAGGATCTCTGTTTCTGATACTTGGAAGATAGTTTCAATGTTTTCAAATTATAAAAATAATTTTTTACAAAAAGTAAGTAGGATCTGTGTTACTTAGACTTGAAAGATAGTTTAAATGTTTTAAAATTATGAAAATAATTTGTTTACAAAAATTATTGGGATCTCTGTTTCTGATAGATGATTGATAATTCAAATGTTTTGAAATTTTAAAAATAAGTTTTTAATAAAAGTGAGTAGGATCTCTGTTTCTGATACTTGGAAGATAGTTTAAATGTTTTCAAATTATAAAAATAATTTTTTAAAAACATTAAATTTGATTATCTATTGTTGATACTTGAAAGATAGTTTAAATGTTTTCAAATTATGAAAATATTTTTTTACAAAGAGTAAGTAGGATCTCTGTTGCTTAGACTTGAACGATAGTTTAAATGTTTTAAAATTATGAAAATAATTTGTTTACAAAAATTATTGGGATCTCTGTTTCTGATAGATGATTGATAATTCAAATGTTTTGAAATTTTAAAAATAAGTTTTTAATAAAAGTGAGTAGGATCTCTGTT